>JAJOZX010000092.1:1902500-1970000 GCA_023014485.1 Bathynomus jamesi | reverse complement strand
AAATATGATAATAAAAACCCCACTCTAATAGACAGAGTTTATTTCCACAACAGTTTCGATGCCCACTGGCATCCTCTTCGCGTGGATACAGAAAAACGAATGAACCAAAAACAAGAGGGAAAACAGTCCAGGGACCATTGAAAAATTCACACATAGGATAGATCCCGTTCTCCGGACACCGGAAGGACGTTTTATCAAAGGGTCCCGCTTATAAGTACCTTCGCACAAATTAAAATTATCTTGTTCTTACATACAGATTCTATTATTTTTTACATAATTATTACATTTATTATTACATTTATTGCATTTATTATTGCAGTATTATTTTACTACAGAAATTATAAATTTATTGTTACATTGATTATTACATTGATTAATAAACAACAATGAAATAATCAATGTAGTAATAAATTTGTAGTTTCTGTATATATATATATATATATATATATATATATATATATATATATATATATATATATATATATATATATATATATATATATATATAAAATCTGTTTGACTGAGAATATTTGTATAAGTGGATGGGATTTCTTGGAAACTCAAAAAAAAAAAAAAATTGAAATTACACTTAAAATGAGGAAGTTCAAAGGTGAATGAAAGATGGATGCAGCGATGCTTGAATCCTTTATCAAAGTCACTTCCAATTTCTTTCACATTTCCTTCCACAACTCCAGATTTGCTACAGTGACTCAACTGGCGAATTAGGTTACATGAATTTAATTCTTGGACTGAACCAGTTACACCCTCAAAGAAGGAGAGAGAGAGAGAGAGAGAGAGAGAGAGAGAGAGAGAGAGAGAGAGAATGTGAGAATGAAAGAATGTGAGAGAGTGAGAAAGAGTGTGAGAGTGGGAGTATGTGAGAGTGGGAGTGTGTAGGAGTGTGTGTGAGAGAGAGAGAGAGAGAGAGAGAGAGAGAGAGAGAGAGAGAGAGAGAGAGAGATTCCGTGAGTGTAAGGTTTCAGCGTAAGAAAAGCGTCTTGGAATAAACTTGTCGACCATAACTTTCAAAAGGGTTGAAGGAGTGTATCCATGCAGTGTTCATGCAGATATTGTTTGACAAATCAGTTTCGGTTAAAAAAATTTATCCTATTTCTATTAGAGTTTCATTTCCAGCGACCGTAAATCGGTAAATAGCACCGTTTTCCTCTAAACGAAGTAAAGCTCGGGGGAGCTCGACCTCCGATGGTGCTGATTAATAATAATCCAGGAGCTAATGCAATGGGGACGCAGGGGTCTGGTCTGAGTTCTGTACCAGTTTCAGCCCCTCTTCAATAATAATCATCAATTTATCAACTGTTATGTTCATTCCGGAAACACGTATAACTTTCGTACAAAAGCAAAAATACTTGGCCAAAAAATGATATATAAATAAATGTACATTTGGAAGAGTATTATGGAAGATTACTGGAACCATTGATTACTATATTTCGTAATTTGACAGGTAAAAAGGCGTATATTACCGACTTAATTCGGGGAAACGTTTTCTTTATAAGTTCTGTATTTAATAAGATATCAATTTGCACATCGTTCGGATCCCACGTAAAGTTGTTGGTCCCCTCCTTCATATGACCTTTGCTGTTACCTAAGGAGATTAAACAAACCCATATACTATTATTATTATTATTATTATTATTATTACACAAGAAAGACGATACAGATGCATACTTCCAATAATATTGTTGTAAAAGAATTGTACTGGTACAGTGTAAACTTTACTGTTCACTGTAAACAGTAAAGTTCGCAAAACATTCAAGTGGAAGTACCTACATGGTTTTTTTTTGTAACTGTAACGTTCCAAGTAATAAACGGTTCCTGACATTGACCGTATAGGTCCCCTTTTGGTATAGATTTTTGGTATATAGGGTCAAAGGGAGATCCAATAAGTTCCTGGTTAGTGACTATGCGGTCTCCAATTTGGAACCAAATTCTGAGAGCAAGCTTTTGATACGAAATGGGAAACGACTTAAAATTTCCATACCATATGTAACTTTACTGCTTACAGTATACAGATAAAAGCATTATAAGTAACCGTAATGCATAGCTGAACTTTTAAGGTATATATGTTATAGAACTGATGAACTACTGCCATGTACAACATCATCAAAAAAAAAATCTTAATTCCCATAAAAAAGGAAAGTAAATATTCCGCTGAACTCAAACCGGCAATTAATGACCAGAAGATATTTTCTTGGTAAATTTTATGTGCTTTGAAAGAACGTGACATCCATTTCTTATGCAAATGAACAGTTTCGAATATTTTCATTTCGTCTTTGAAGAATCGCAAATTTAGAAACGAAATGGACGTGAAATTTCTTCATACTACATTAAAATTAACCAGAAAAATATTTACCGGTGAGGACAATGTAACCTAACCACACGTAACCTAATTCTCTAACCCTAACCCTCTAACCTAACGTAACCTAACCTAACCAAACCTAAACCTATCCAAACCTAACCTAACCTAACCTAATCACACCTAACCTGACCACACCTAGGCAATACATATATATGAACAAAAAGGACTCTTATCGTTCGTAATGTACGTTGGCTCTAAGCTTTATAATTATTTATTGCTTTATAATCATTTGCACACTATATAAAACAGTTTTCCACGTTATCTTTCATAACAATTCAGAATAGTATGTTGTCATGTTTAGGTGTTGATTGAGTTCAGCGGAATATTAACTAGAATGGAGACTTTATTAAGTCAATTACACAAAATAGTAAAATCATCGCAATAACAGGTGAAGCTTCCAGAGAAAGACTAGAAATTGCAAATAGCTATTCGTTCTACACTCACTTTTGACAACACATATAGAATAAATATTAAATCAAGTGGAAAACCCATTAAAGGTGTGACATTGTTACTCAAACGAACGTCAGCGACATTTTATTTTGAAAATTTATGTATATCCCAAACCAACATTAGTCGAGGATGCAAAGACATTAAAAAGCAATTCAGAATTCGACTTGAAAAAACATCTCAAAGTGATAAAGCCCCAGGCTTACACATATATATGTGTGTACGTAAGTACACACACACACACACACACACACACACACACACACACACACATATATATATATATATATATATATATATATATATATATATATATATATATATATACCCCGCTGACCATATTATACGTGTACAGAATCTTTTTCTCTTAAAAATAATTTCAGGGTGGAAATTAGTAAAATTTTCTCGCGTCAAAAGGCGCCTTTGATTAAGGGCTGGTGTATACACGAAGGAGAAGAGCTCCTCTCTCGAGGTCAAGATGACATCCTTCCTTCTTTGTTTCGCTTTAACAAGCCGAAGGAAAATTCTACCCTCAGAATATTAATAAGCTAATCAAGAATCACGTTTACCCTTCAATGGGATCTACTTGTAAAACACTATAGGACACATCCCTCTATCTATCTATCTATCTATCTATTTGTCTATCTATCTATCTATCCATCTATCTATATATCATAGATAGATAGGTAGATAGATAGACAGATAGATATACAGCGTTTTTCCGTGTTGGGTCTACAGATATATTTATATAAAAATATTATCCTAAACTAAATGCAAGCCTGTATACGGACGGTTTGCGATTACGAATGCTTGTAGTTTTTAGCTCAGTTTGTGTAGAGGAAGCCTAAGGTAGTAGAAGTATGACTGTGATTGATAAAGAAGAATTTGTGCTGCCTTACGGATGAAACACAAATTTATGGTGCATTTTGCTCCTGAAGAATCATGCACCAGAACTGGTAATAACTGGGGGTATCTGCAATACAAAATAACGAAAATTACAAGAAATTGACTAAGGATATGCCTGTTCTTTTGACTACACTAATACAAACCATTGTCGCTTTCAGTGGTGATGAATCACGTACGAAAGCCTCGTTAATACTTTGACCCCCTGTTTGCTTGGCAATGCTGCTGCGAGTTGCTCGTACCCTGAAATGGGCGCATGGGCAGAATGATGCTCTATGTGAAAAGATGTTTAACTCTTAAACTTAACTATGGATACATCGATGAATAATATATTATATAATATATATATATATATATATAGAGAGAGAGGAGAGAGAGAGAGAGAGAGAGAGAGAGAGAGAGCAAACTAGAGCTTTTACAAAACCTTTCCAGCAAACAAGAATACGTTTACTCAACGCCCATAATAGTTTACAGAACGTGTACAAAACGTTCATAAACATTTAATAAACAACAAATGTTTCGAAGAAGGGTGAAGGGGCAACGATACAAAGCTCCATTTGGTGAAAACTTTCAATAATTTCAATGGACTAGAACACTGCACAGTCCCATATACAAAAGAAGAAATTAGCAGAAGAAATCGAGAGAAATTAACAGTCAACGTCAAGTGAAGCAAAGAACTAAATTACTGGGAAAGGTTATGTAAATTAATTCTACAGGGTGAGCGAAAAGTCCCCGTGCACCTACAAGAAGTGTAGTGAACCTGTACTTGCACTGTGTTAGACGTGGACAGGTGCACAGGGACTTCTCGCTCACCCTGTATATTCGTTGGAAAGAAGGGAGAGTGTTACAGAGTTACAGTTTAACAAAGAGCCGAAGATCCACTCCAGGCTAGCTCATGAAGGAAGTAGAAAAGTTAGAAATAGCAATGAAAAGAAGAACACTGAAAACTTCTATCATACATACACTTATAGACGTTTAAAGCTTTCATACAGGAATAATAGTAATAGTAAAGTATAGAACAGCCAAGGCTCTCTCCTTCCTCCGCCAGCCACTGCTGACAGAAAATAGTGGTGAAAGAATATTTATAGGAAAGTAGGAAAAAGTATAATGAAAAGAATAACTTCAGAGTTCATTCAAACCATGCGTACATTTATTTCGTGTACCCAGTTACGCATTAGATGGTAGGGGGAAATAAAGGATAGCATTAATGCTAAACTACTAAGCTAATGAACGCCCTGCATTTTTAAGGATTTTTTTTTAATTTATTATGTATCATACAAGAAGTCATCATTTCGTCGTTGCATCATTTCTCCTGAGCCAACCAAAGCCATCGCATCGAAGATTTATCATATATTGCTTCTTTCGCATAGGAATTACCTGGATAAAAAAAGGAATTACCCAGATAATATTATGCATTTCTATAAAACACTTACTAGTCTGTTAACAAGGCAGGTGAGTGTCTTAGCGTGTTTCTGTAATTGGTCTGTCATGCGTATTCAACTTGGGTCTCCGCTGTGAAAGATGTTTATGCGACAAGTGATATATTGAGTTGTTCATATTTCACCGTGTTGTGCCACCACAAGAACAAAGAAAATCTCTTTCCGGCAAGGAATATCAGTGAGGGTCCCTGTATCTATTTCTGTATCCAGAGGCGGAGATTTAGGGGGGTTATCCCACCCACCCACCCCCGTTTTTGGCCTGGGAATGAACAATGTTCATCCCCCCAAATTTACAGCTGAAAAAAAGCTAATATATATATATAGGGTGTCCCAAAAAAACATATACTCTTTATAGCATCATATTTTTATAATTTAAAAAAAAAAAACAATATATTGTTATAGCAATTGCCAATGAAAGGTAAATTAGTAATCTAGTGATCAAAATGTTATAGCGAGTTGTTTGCATATAAAATTTAATTAACTACGCCAAGTGCTCAAAATGTTCTCCGGCGGCATGAATGCACTTTCAATATAACAAAATCGTGTGGTCTGATGAAGCTACCTTCAAGCTGAATGGCACAGTAAATTGACATAACTGCAGGTACTGTACTGTAGGGCGGATCGAAAATGAGGTTTTTAAACTTTTTTTCGAAATTCAAATATGGCTAGTGCGGAAAATATGTGGGTGCTATAGATAATGACTGTGCATAAATATTAGTCCTGCGAAATTATATCTTCAGGTGCCACAAAGCCGTCGAAAAAGTGAAATATAATGATTTTCTTATATTCTGCATTAGTACAATAACTGAAACTTACTTGTTATTATTATATATTAAGTGTTCCAATTACCAAAATAGTTACTGAATTACGCAGCTCTTAGTTTATTTAGATCAATGTTCTTTTGATTAATGATCTAAATAATCCAGAACTCACCACGAGGAGGTGGCTGCGTGTCGAGCTCCACCCATGCCCTCCCAACCACCCATCCTTGCGCATGTTTTTTTCTATTAACGTTTTATTTAAACTTTATATTCAGCTTTACTTTCGAATGATGGCATTTTTTTACGTGACTGAAGTGTTGATCTTATGAAGCCATCTCGCGCGTTCAATCCAAATACTTTTGATGATGCTTCAGTCACTAATTTTACCATTCTTTCTACTACTTGTGTATGACAAGGGAATTTCTCGAATGGAGGGGTACTCTTGTTTTCTATGAATTCTTCAATCTCATTTTCTGTCAGGTGTCTTGTCACAGGTGGTTCAGTTGACAATGCATTTTTGCCAATTAATTAAATCAGTATAATCAGTAGCTTCAAATTGAATAACAGGTACTGTGAAACGCCTCACAACTTTTTCCTTGTTTGTTTGCCTTGCTTTCTTATTCGCCTCCACGCTAATTCTCTTATGGCGCTGCGGTCATCATGAATCATTGATGCTAGAATATTTTCTGGATTTGCAAAAATGCATTTCTTTGTATGACAGGGTTTACAATATCCTTTACTTCGTCATTCAGTGTTCTTGTTAGTTCAATAGTTTTGAAAACATGTTTTGAGCCATTGACAAAAGACGTACTTTGCTTAATAGAAAACCACATTGGGATGTAGACCTTCATTATAAAAGAAGCAATGTTCATGAGGTTCTCAGATGGACTTACAGTTGAAACGTATAGACGAAGCAAACGATTTGCTGTAGTCAGCCATCGTGAATGTGCCATTTTGCCTGGACTACGATGAGCAAGATCTGGAGAGCAATATCCCTTTGTTATGGCCTGATGAATATCAATTAGATATTTTTGGTCGGTGCTAAGATCTTCACAGTCTACAGTTGGTTCCTCAGTATCAATCCTTTCAAACTCGACAATAGGAAGACTCTCACAGTTCTCTAATTCCCTGCCAATAGGACCGGTGAATCCGCGGGGGCCAGATGTTTTTCCATCCAGCTTTGCAACTAAATGGCGTAATGGCAATTCATTGGCATGGAGCTGGCACACTAAATGTTGAACTGGCTTCTTCAGCTTCAATTCTATAAGCCTTATAACGCCTCCTTTTTCTCCAGTGTTGACTGCTGCACCATCGCATCCAATGGCAACAAGGTTTTCCAGGTTCATGTCATTATTTCCAATATACTCAAACATTCCTTTACATATTTCTTCAGCTGATCCAGAATTCACAGAATAATGGCCCAAATAATCTGAACCAGGTTCTCTCACTAAAGTGATATGTTCTTCTGTTACCTTCTTCTGATATACTTTGGACTCTTTTTTTTCTTGGAAGAGTGTAGAATCTTTTCGACCATCAAAATAGATTCCTCTGATTGGGACCTGATTTTGATCTTTCATAATTTCTGATCTCTTCTTTTGTCTTTCTCTTCTGATTTTACTCCTATCCACTACTTCAGATGTATTGTCAATAGAAACTTCTCCAATATCTTGCAATACTGCACTAACAATGAATGCTGCAGCTCGATCTGAAACTGCAGTCCTGTCACAAGCAGTAGCCACTGAAGGTAGATTTGTAGTTTTCCTTTTCTTGAATAATTGTTCTTCAGGTTGTTCGAGCTTTCTCTTCGAGCTAACTGGCTCTGGAAATGTATCGTCTGATATTTCGCCAGATTCACTTTCACTATTTGATGTCGATGATGATAATTCAACATTTGTATCCTGCAATTTCTCTGTGAAGATTCTTTGGTGAGCCTCACAGCTTCTTTTTGCTTTCTTAGCAACGTAGATGCTTTTTTCTTTGAGAGTGTAATATCTACTCTATCAATAAACAGTTTTCTTTCACTCCTTTGATCTAAGAGGAACGTCACTTCTTCCTTTGGAACCGTTTTTTCTTTGGGACAAGAACATTGTGTTAGTACTTTGCACTTGCACGCTGCAATGTCAAAAAGTTTCGTGTGTGCTTCTTTTTTGAACATATCAATCTTTGCTTTGTAAGCTTCAGAATTTTTTCTGCTTTGGTATGGCTTCATAATGACACGATACTTTTCGTGGTAGCTTCTGAACATTGTTTCAATTCGCCTGTCTGACAGAATTGGGACGGAAGCACTTTCCCAAATTGTTTTCAATTTATCAACAACTTGTTCTAATATTTGAGATATTGAAGGATCTTTATTAGTATTCTGTTTCAAATCGTTTCTTACAAACAAGTAATATTTAAAAACTCCTTCGTATGTAGGAAGATTCCTGTGCCACAAATCTTCCCCCATATCAAACATGGGGCACTCAGTTGAGGCCCTGGTTGATTTTGCACAAACTCGAGACATTTTGAAAGTATACAAATCTGAAAAAGAAAGAGCTAATATCAATTATACGTTAATTTCAGTTAATAGTACATGGCAAACTTAGGGCAACACAATACAGAAATGCAAAATATATAAGAAATATAGTTTAGACTATCTGAGTAACGCCAACAACAGAACACCCACCTGCTACGAGAGCGACAGCTACACTGAACCGAGGTACTCACGTGACAGCTGAGTGAGCTGACTATAGAAAACTGTTTTTAGAGAATAGAAACTTTTTTTAAAGGTTGATGAGCTATTTTTATACAAGTGTGAATAAATTCTTGTCTATTGTGCATCGTGGACTCTTCTGTAATTATTGGTTAAAATCTGCTTTTTTCAATTTTTTTCAATATTGAAGGTCATTGTGGCACCTGAAGATATTAATGTTATGATTTTAAATTTATACCAGCTTATTTCCTCACTACTCCACACATTTTCCACACTAGCCAATTTGAAAATTCGAAAAATGAGTTTTTCACTCCGCCCTACTGTACTGGTCACTTGATAATCCACACGTTTATGTGGATAAACATGTTAATTTACCAGGATTAACAGCATGGTGTGGTTTATCATCCAGGGGTTTGGTTGGACCATTTTTCTTTAATGGGACAGTTATCGGTGCCGCATATCTCGACATGCTGCGGACAGAAATTATACCTGCAGTTCGGAAGTTGTTTGGAAACGACGACTTTTACTTTCAACAAGATGGAGCCCCCCCCCCCTCATTATCATTGTGATGTCAGAAGGTACCTCGATGAAACGTTGCCTAACCGTTGGATAGGACGAAGAGGAAGCGTTGAGTATCCCCGACGTTCACCGGACTTGACTCCACTTGATTTTTACTTGTGGGGTTACCTGAAGGATGCAGTTTATGGTACAAGACCTGCAACACTCGAACACCTTAAGGATGCAATTAGGGAAAAGTGCGGGACCATCACAGCATCCACATTAGTCCATGTCTGCGAATCAGTTAGTCGACGCATTCAAAAGTGCATTCATGCCGCCGGAGAACATTTTGAACACTTGGCGTAGTTAATTAAATTTTATATGCAAACAACTCGCTATAACATTTTGATCACTTAGATTACTAATTTACCTTTCATTGGCAATTGCTATAACAATATATTGTTTTTTTTTAAATTATAAAATATATGATGCTATAAAGAGTATATAGTTTTTGGGGGGACGAAACCCTACATGTACAAAAAAAAAAAATTCTGTTGATGTTAATTTTTTTCTGATAATATCAATTTCCTATCTTATGCTAATGCTATATTGAAATATTACAGAAATAACGGAAAAAAAAAATTGAGTTGTAATGTCTCAAGAGCACCATTGTGTTGATTAAAAATGTATTATACCATTGTATATACCATGTATATACCATTACTTACTATAAATAAAATTCTGAAACTATTCTTTATGCTTTTCATTTATCAATACCAGAGACATGTGACACGGCCAACAGAGGAGAGTACTCTGTCGGCATGACCATCCTCCCCCCCACCCACTTCTTACATTAAATTTCCGCCACTGTCCGTATCTATTTCCTATATCTATTCTCCCTTATGGAGGATAAAAGTGTTTCGTGGGTGATCACCCGTTGTTGCCACTACGGCAAATTCAAGAGTCTCCCACTTAGAGGTGTTTATGAGGCAAGTGATAAAAGACGAGTTGCTCGATGGTTGATCATGCTATATGGGGCACAAAACAATTAGAGGAATCTCTCTAAAGTGGGGGAAGGACTAAGTGTAGGAGGAAATTTTTAAACAAAAAAGGAGCAATGGTTTAGAGAGTACCTCCAACTGGCTGGATCTACAATTTAAATTCCCAATACATAACGGGGATTAATAATGCATAATATGCATAACTTTCATTGGCAAAATTTGTTTATTTTGATTGCGAAGTTTGATGTACAATAATTAAAACTAAAGTTCCACTATAATTAAGTGGCTTCCTTGGAGATGAGTATGACTATTCGGAGGTTATGACTCCCAAGAGATCTCATCAAGTTTCCCATCATCTGAGTGCTCTGAAGCCAGATCCGGCCAGAACCTGCTACTACATTTATTGCAAAAGGGAAAAATCGCTACTTCTATACAAAATTAACTTTCTCTACCTAGCTAAGTTACATACTTCGCAATTTAACTAAACAGTACTAACATTCCTAGACTATAAACCCAAGTAGCGTCCCTAAAATTGAAAACATCTATTCAGAGGTTTTGGCTCCCGAGAGATTCCATCAAGCTTCCCTTCTCTTCCATTGGGGTATCACTGAGCACTCCCTGTGCTATGAAACCAGATCCGACCAGCGCATCCTACTACATTTATTACAAATGAAACAAAACTACTTCTACTCTATCTTAACTAGTCCTCCCTCAAGCAGCACCCTTTCAATAATGAAAAAAAAGAAAGAACGGAAGGAGCAAAAGAAAGAAAAAAAGGGGAGAGAAGGGTGGCTCCCCAAAATAATTTAATTAGCTATTCGGAGGTTTGGACTCCCAAGAGTTCCCATTTATTAGAAACATAAATAAAAATAGAAATGTAAAAAAAGTCAGTCATTTGAAAACTTCTAGTGCTCTGATACCAGACCCGACCAGCGCCTCCTATTACATTTACGATCAAACGGAAACATCACTATCCCCATCTCCACTCCAACCAACTCCCCTTATAACCCCCTTAAACGCCAAGTTTCAAGAGAATACAAATTCAGCTCTTTGAATCTATCTTTGTATGATTTACCACGTAAGGTTGGAATAAGCTTTGTTGCGCGGTAATAAGCTTTGTTGGACGGTAATAAGCTTTGTTGCGCGGTAATAAGTTTGTTGCGCGGTAATAAGCTTTGTTGCTCGGCAAGCGAGAGAGAGAGAGAGAGAGAGAGAGAGAGAGAGAGAGAGAGAGAGAGAGAGAGAGAGGCCACATTTACATAAAAAAAAACAGAAATTAGTTCATACTCTCAAAATGAAACTTATAACCATCCAAACAACATTTGAAAACAGGAGACAAAGAATGTGTAGTATTTCCAAACGAAGGGCTAGACAAGGAACATCCTCAACATTGATGGAAAACTGCTTTGCTGATAGAGCACCAAAACGTACTACTTCTGAGGTGGATGTGGACACTTTCAAGGAGAAATTTGACACGCGGTTTAGAACAATCAAGATCAAACTAGGGTGTTTGGTTTTGTGAGGTGAAGAAGCTAAGAAAGCAACTTTCTCTTCCATCAAGTCAATTACATGCAAAGGAGATAAACGGACGAGCTCGAGTTTTTGTGAAGGTGGATTTCGAAAACCGTCTTCCTTATCATAGCCTCGAAAAGGAGAAAAAAAGAAAATGAAAAAGCGACTCCAAAGATCGCGCCAACAGTAAGAAATAATGTGTAAAGTTAACCTCCAAAAAAAGCTAGAATTACAACCAACCAAAAAGGTATTAGATACCTAATTAACCCACTTTTTCAAATTATTATGCTACTTCCCATGTGGTTCGTTGTAATATTAACCTCTTTTGGAAGTTATCTGGATAGTTTATTGGTTCTCACTGTTGGTTTGGTTCCTCAAGTAGCTACTTCAATCTTTCTTTTCTTCCTTTTGAGGCTTTGAAGAGGAACACAGTTTTAGTTGGAAAAAATTTTAATTTCTAGATTTTAAGTCTTTTAATTTTGTTTTTAGTGGATTTCTACATTTTCATTAGTGGATACGATCATTGTATGTTTTACTTTCATATATATATATATATATATTTGTTGGTGGTTGGTGAGTCGCCAAACAATATTAATGATACGATGTCAATAAATATAAAGAGTCGAATCTTAGCGGATCTGGTTTGTTTCTTCGGGTGCTTCCGGATGTGGCTACACTCCACTCAACACAAAAGAAACTCCAGAACGCGTTCTAATCCTGCAATCTGATCTATTCATTCCCTTTAACCCGGTTCACGTATTAATGAGGACTCGCCGCCAGTGAAAGGAAGAAACGTAAATGACGCACTTATGTTTAGTTAGATTAAATAATTACAAATCTAAAAACCAAAAAATATATAAATTGTACAATCTGAAAACACTAATGCCCCATATATAAAGCCTAACCTATCCCTAATTAACCAAGGTTACTACTCACCATTCAGGGAGGGAATGACAACTATGCCTAAGCCTCGTTCGAACCCTTCATTGAGGTACACGTTCTGTCACGAGTGTGTCATTCCCCGGATTCGAAGCCTGCAATTATCATGAACAATAATTTGAAATCTATACTTAGAATTTAACTAAAATTTACACACAAAAAGACAATACTTATGATACCCAACATTAAATTTACATTTATCTTACAATCATTAATACCTTATATAATACAGGGTGATTCACTCGCTGATAGCCCCAGAGTATCGCTAATATGACACTGGGGCTACCAGCGAGTGAATCACCCTACAATTCTCTTTCCCGCATTATCGGCCTATCGGGTGAATACGTGAATTAATCCAATCAGGTGCCGACCCTCGAGTTTAAAGCCTATATATATATATATATATATATATAATATAAACACCAATGAATATTACATTTATTAACAGTGTATGCCAATTTTAGCACATTTATAATTGTTATTAATAAAAGTTTAAAAAAATTAACTTAAATTCAACAGCTAGTAGTACAAAACCCGTACCTTTCTCGGCATGAGACATCGATTGTTGGAACTCCCGTTTTTCCTGTCACTGTCTCCTTTGGGAGATCTTTTTCCGTGTCTTATCTACCCTGTCAGCAGTCTAGCATGTTTTCAGACACACACACTCTCCCTCTTTTCTCCACTACACATACACGCATTTTACACGCTACATAATCTTCTCAAAATTTATTTAAAAAATGGTATTATGAGCTTCGGAGACCTTGATTTTGGCTCTCTCCTTCTTACATAAGCGGCGGGGGGGGGGCATTTTTGAGGGCATTCGTTCATGACCCCTCTTCCAGGATAAAAAGAACTTCCTCTAACGTTCTTATAGTCCTGAGAATCAAAATATTAAGGTGTTACCAAAATGTTCACTTTACAACGATAGCCATATGAACGATTTGCAAAAAAAAACTCGTCCATTGCAGTACGCTCAAACAATTTTAAACAACCATCTACTACTCTAATTTATCTTCCTACCTACCTACCTACCTACTTAATCAATGACCATATCACTCATCATTTTATAAATTTATTAGTATAGACACATAAAAACATTAGGTACATACAGTATTATACACTCTTACTCGACTCATACAGTATATATATATATATATATATATATATATATATATATATAATATACACACACACACCTCGTTTAGGTCTGGCTTGATGGAGGAGCGAGTTGCTCTCTTTCGCTCTCCTCTTTCTGAGGTCCTGAAGAAGCTGGTTAAAAGTCTTGGCCCCCTGACAACCAAGCTATTTTCCTTCAGTGTTGAGGAGGTCCCTTGTCGGGCCTTTAATTTGGGAACACTACACATTCTGCCTTCCCTATTTTCCAGCGTTGTTTCAATGGTAATTGGGTTTTGTTTGAGGTTTGGTATCAGTTTTTCGATCATTTTCCATATGTAGATTATGGTATGCCTCTCTCTTCCAGGGAGTACAGATTTAGTTCACGTAGTCTTTCCCAGTAGTTGAGTTCTTTGCAGCCATCAATCTTGGCTGTGAAATGTCTCTGCGTTTCTTCTAGTTTATTAATTTCTTCTTTTTCATATGGGGACGTCAAAACTGAGCAGTATTCAAGGTTTGATATGATCAGTGTTCTCAGCAGGGGAATCATTACTGTCTTGTCCCTCCTTTTGAACGTTCTTAGTACCTGTCCCGCGACTCTTTTTGCTTTGTTTATTGCTATCTGATTTTGTGTCTCGAATTTTGCATCATCGGTCATTATTACCCCCAAGTCCTTTTGTGCTTCTCTGAATTACCTGTCTATCTGGAGCATAATATGCAGTCTGTTTAATTTCCTTATTTCTACCATATCTCAAGAGCTGAAATTTCTCGGTGTTAACTGTCATATTGTTGTCTTTTGACCATTTGTATATTTTGTTTGTGTCCCTCTGCAAGGCCTTCACTTCATTTGCATCGTTGATTTTTCTGCTGATCTTTGTATCGTCCGCAAATGATGTTTCTCTACTGTTGCTGTTAACACCACTGTCTATATCTGTTAGCATGATAATGAACAGGACTGGGCCCAGCATTGTACCTTGTGGTACTGAGCTGCGTACTTCTGGTTCTGATGATGATACACCTTGAATTTTGACGACCTGTAGTCGTTCTCTGAGGAAGTTGTAAATCCATTTTCCCATTTTGCCTGTTATTCCCAAATGTTTAATTTTACAGTACGTGCTATTATATCATGAGCGCACTTGTCGGAAGCTTTAGCAAAATCCGTGTATATGACATCATAGTTTTCATTACCTACAAGTGCATCTAAGATATTGTTATAATACTCTATAAGTTGTGATAGGCATGATCGGAATCCGTGCTGATTTTCGTTGAATTTTTCCAGTGTCTCCAAGAAGTCATAAATTTTCTCTCTGACTATTCTTTCAAATATTTTGATGAGGTGGGACGTCAATGACACTGGTGTATAGTTCTTTGCTTGAGATCTATCTTCTCCTTTATATATAGGGACAATGTTTGCTCTTTTCAAGATGCTCGGTATTTCCCCAGTGTTCAGGGATCTTCTCCATATCCAGTATAAGGGTGTAGCAATCTCATTTTTACAGTTTTTAATGAATAGTGCGTTCCATTTGTTCGGACCTGCAGTTGAATGTGATTTCATTTGTCCTATAGCTGTCGCTACATCTTCTGGGATAAAATCAAAGTCTGTTATACATTCTCCTTGCAATTTCTCTTTGAAGAATACATCTATGTCAGGTATCGTTTTGTCACTTTTTGGGGTACTGAAGACCGATTCATACTGGGTTCTCAATGTTTCAGATATTTCTTTCAAATCGTCTGTTAGTTCATTATTTCCTTTCCTTAAGGGCCCGATAGTAGCGCGCGTTTTTGTTTTACTTTTCGCATAGCTGTAGAAGTATTTTTGATTTTCCTTTATTGCTTCTACCGCCTTTTCCTCTTCTCTCTCTGTATGGCCCTTTATCAGAGTTTGTATTTCCCTATCGATATTCTCCAGTTTTTTTTGTATTACTTTCCTGGCATTGTTTTCTCCGCAATTTGCTAACTTCGTCGCTACTCTCTTTCTTTTGCGGAATATTCTTCTCTTTTGTCTCTCTAGCCAGTTCCGCTTTCCTTTTGGCTGTGATTTCGGAGCATATTTTTCCAAAATTCGCATCGTCTTTTCTTCCCAATTTATGGTCTTGGAGTTTAGGTTAAAAGCCCCATATTTGCTTCTTCCTTCCGTATTTGTATTGTCTTTTAAAGTTATCGCCATATTTGTTAATAACTCGATTATATTGTGGTCTGAGCTAATAGTTGAGGTTTTTTTATATCGGTAACCAAGTTCGTGTTATTTGTGAATACCAGATCTAGGCAGTTATTTTTCCTGGTATTTTCTGTTATCTCCTGTGTCAGCATAAACTCGTTTGTGAGCCATCAACATTTTTGCTTGCTCCTGGTCCTCTCTCGTGCCCTCCTTATCATGCTGTATAAATATATTTCTACCCACCTTTTTGTATTTTATAAATGGGAAATTAAAATTGCCGTAGAGTATTATATTAGGGGATGGAGAGTTTAGGGACTTTATTAGGGTTCTGATATCATCACATCCGAAAATTTTTCATTTTGAGAGTTTGGAGGTGTGTAGATGACTATCAGTACCACGTTTAGTTTCTCTATTTTCACTGCAAGGGTTTCCACGAAGCTGTTGGATTTACGTATTACCGTCTCTGTCATATGCCTCTCATGTATGTAAATAGCACAGCCACCTTTACGTCTCGCTGTTCTCTCCGCTCTTAGTAAGTTGAATCAACAGCCTGGAAAAATCATTTTCTCCACAGTATGTAAGTGAGAGTGCCTCAAGGATCAATTGACCCCTAGAACTGACAGGGTGAGTGTATTGTATGGAATTAGGATATGAATATTCAAAACTCAATTTCCAAAATCTTTATTCATAAAAGAATAAAAGTGAGGGAGTTTTACAATTTTCAGATATTTCTTATGACATTAATATATCCACAGTATTCTTATTTGAATATGCCGTTGGAAGCAGAGAGGCTTTATAGTCAAAATGAATGGCATTTAGTTTATTTATTGCATAAAAAGTGAAAATGGCAAGTGATAGAAATAGTGATAACAAATAATAATAATAATAATAATAATAATAATAAATAATAATAATAATAATAATAATAAATACAACATAAAGTTTACAAAATGTCACATAACTTTAAATTAAATGATTTATTGAATATTTCGTAGAAAATACAGTAAATTATGTTAACTAAAAAATATAAACAAAGAATAAATTATGAAATTGAAAGTGCTTAATGAAATTAGCATATAGCATATTTTAAATACTTGATTATAAAGTGGGAACTTCATTAGTAAGGTAAAAATGGCAGTAGTGAACTTATATATCAGTAGGAGCTAATACATCAGTAGGAGCTAATGAAGTGCTTCTTTAGTGATTTTCGAAATATATTTAGTGATAAAACCTGGCTAATATTTAAGTTTAAAGGATGCTTACCCTTTAGGTACATAATTTCTATGTATATTGATAGAAACAGTTATATCCCTTTAGATGTAAATGTAGTAGGAGGCGTTGGCCTGGTCTAATTACAGAGCACTGGGTGTTGTCAGTGTGAGAACGTTCGGGAGTCAAATCCTCCGAATAGGTCTACATAGGAGGGTCATAAGGGGAGTTGGTTGGGGTGGAGTTGGAGATGGTGATGTTCCCTTTTGGTCGTAAATGTAGTAGAAAGCGCTAGTTACGTCTGGTATCAGAGAACTGGGAATTCTCAAACGATAGTGTTTTTCAATTTTTTTTCTTTTTACATGTTTTTAATGGGTGGGAATTTTTTAGATCAAAACCTCCAAATAGCTACATTAAATTATTTTGGGAATCCACTCCCCTCTACCCGTTCTTTCTTTCTTTTCCTCCCCATCCCCTCTAACGGCCGGTCACTGGTTTCAAAGCGTTAGGAGTTTTCAGATGATAGAAAACGTGATGGAAATTCTCGTGAGTCAAAATCTCCCAACAGACTTAGTTACCTTCGGGGACGCTCCTTTGCTGGAGTAGAATTTTAGTTATAAATTGTGTATTACAAAATTTCATAAAAATAAGGAAAGAAAAATTAAACATAGTATGTACACTGTCGTGGGAATTCTTAAATTAGGGGTGCTGGCCAGTTTGAGGTGCCTCTGGATCAGTGCTTCCTCATTTAAGTAATTTCACTGCGAATGATGCAAGATAAACTACTGTACGTTCTAATAGTTTTCGTTTAAAAAAGGGGGAAATTCACGTACATGATGGTCATCTTCGTGTGATTCTTGAACGGGAGTATGCTGACCGGCTAGAGGTACCTCTGAATCAGTGCCCCTTTATTTAAGTAATTCCAGTGTGAAAGATAACAATGTAATGTTCAATTTTTAAAAGTATGTCTCTCAGCACGATGACCTAGGAATGCATCGAAAGAATACTAGAGCAGTCATATGATTGCTTCTTGTATATAATAAATAAATAACAAGAAATCCTTTGACAAATTCATGATGTACATTACATTAAGTAGTCTATTGTTTTTTGCTGTCCTTTATTTTCCAACTACAGGGTGGGCCGTAAGTTTCCATACATAGGAAAATTTAAACGTTTGTTTTTATGTTTCAGATACCCTAAGAATATGCGTTTGTAAGATCTTGTTTACTGATGAAGCAAATTTTTACGTCAATGGAGAGGTTAATCGGCAAAACATACGTTATTGGAGTAATGCTAACCCTAACTGGCTGAGTCCGACGAAGATGCAAGGTGCCGGTAAAGTGATGGTGTGGGCCGGGATATGGGGTGACAGAATTATTGGACCAATTTTTGTCAGTGGAAATCTTAATGCCGAAAGGTATCTTAACATGTTGCAAGAAGAGAGTTCCCATCCCTGCTAAACGAGGAAGGTAACTTCCCAGTTTACTTCCAGCAAGATGGAGCTCCACCTCATTATGGTCTTCACGTGCGTCGGTATTTGGATCAGCAGTTTCCGGATGCTTGGATTGGTCGGCGTGGTCCTGTGGAGTGGCCTCCCAGATCCCCAGATCTCACCCCCCTTGATTTCTATCTTTGGGGGCACTTGAAGGCCATGGTGTATCAGGAAAAGATACGAGACATAAATCATCTAAAGGAACGTATCACCACGCCATTACAAGCATAACGTCAACTGTGCTAATGCGTGTTCATCAACAGTGGGGAACACGTATTGAAATGTGTTTTCAAAACAATGGCAACCATGTAGAGCATATTATATAAATAAAAATGGTTGTCCATAAAAAAATGTTTATTTTTCCTATGTATGGAAACTTACGGCCCACCCTGTATAGTAGCACCAACGTTTCTATCCTTCTCAAGAGTCAGCAGATCAATTAGAAATAATTACATACATTGTACATACATTACAATTACATATATTGTACATTACACACAATTACATACTGTACATTTAAGTTCACTTCTGAACTGGAGTTAAACTCTAAAACTTGTCGTAGAGCGGAAACTATAGTAATTATTCAAAATAAGTTATATCAGTGGCGTGCATTTAGGGTAAGCTAGGTAAGCGCCGCCTACCCTAATAAAAATCTTATAAAAGATATTAAAGACAGTACCGTATTTTTCAGAATAGTCTACAGTACATACCCACTAGCCAGGTATGAAGTTTATCATTAGCTACTGTAATTATATAATATGTACAAATTGTACATGTAGTGCTTGTGCTCGCACGCAATACCGCTTACCTGTAGACGTACCCACCGCACGCCACTAAGTTATATATACACACACACACACACACACATATATATATATATATATATATATATATACTCATCAGAAACTAAATAACTAAAAATATTTTCAGATTTTTTCTTATCTATTAAAACTGGAAAATAATTTATATTTAAGGTACTTACATATTATCGGGACTACCAAACTGTTATTATGTATTTTTGCTCTCGTCATTTTCGTTTAAACGAACGAAATATCACAACCTAACCTAACCAATCATCAAGGGCGTACAGTTGACCTAACCGGGCATTCAATTCACCTAACCGGGCATTCAATTGACCTAACTGGGCAGTCAATTAACCTAACAGGTTAATATTGGTTATTTCACTTAAATATCTTCTGATGCCCGGTTAGGTCAACTGTCCGCCCTTGATGATTGGTTAGGTTAAATTGTGATATTTTCGTTAGTTTAAACAAAATGACGAGAGCAAAAATACATAATAAACAGTTTGGTAGTCCCGATAATACGTAAGTACCTATTTTAAATTTGGAATACATTAAATTTCCTCTTTACTTTCCCTTAAATCGGAGCAAATCCAGTAAACTCCAAATAAATTACCTTTGTAAATCCCAATTTTAAATTTACTATCTGCATTTTGAATTTCTCGGTATTTGAAACATGGTTAAAACATGGAATGTTCTCGTACGAAAATTTAGGCTTTGGACAAGGTAATTTACAGATTCAGAGTTTGGATATTTTGATTGACTGAAAGCTGGTTTCACTATTATTATAACGCTAACATTCCTCAGGGTATGAATCTGTTGTGTGTGTGTGTGTGTACGCGTAGGCAACCTGGCATAAGTGAGGTCGAGTGTGATAATTCACAGATGTAGTGGTGTAAATTTTTTGTGAGATACACTTTTGGTACCGCAGAACATTAAAAAAATTTATATAAAAATTTAGGAACATTTTTGTCGTCTAAAAAAGTTACTGCATGTTGGTCCTCATTAGGTTAGGTTAGGAAAAGTTAAGTTAGTAGGTTAGTTAAAGTTTGGTTACGTTAGGGTAGATTAGATTTGTGAGTATCTCACTTTTTAATGACTTAACAGACAACAACCTTCGAACCCTCAATTGCTCCCCAAACACTTAACACGCTCTTCTCTGTTCGATAGCACCAAGGTTAGGTTAAATTAAATTAGGCACCAAGGTTAGATTAAGTTAAATTAGGTTTGATTAATTAGTTTTTTAGATATACGAGTATATTTAAAAAATCGGTACCTCGCTTATGCGGAGATGCTCATAACCTTGGCATTGTTTCTGCCCGAATTGTTCATTCTGAAAGAGGTCAAGCTTGTCACTCCACCTTAGACCTACAGTTTAACGTGTAATCCGAACCACGCCTCACCAGCAGTCCAGCGTCTTAACCACTAGGCTACCCAGGGTACCCATTTATCTACCAACCAATTTTTTTTATTGCGTGGAAGGATGAAAAGTTGGGCTTTATATATATTATATATATGTGTGTGTGTGTGTGTGTGTGTGTGTGTGTGTGTGTGTGTGTTCCTTCATTACCCGAACTCAATAAACAAATTGTACCCTTCTACACAATGAAATGATCATGGTAAAATTTTGCGTGAACCGAGTTTCAACCATACATGATCACAGTGATAGTGATCACAGTAGGTATTGTAAATGATCACTGTTGTTATGTATGCGAATTGTATTATGGCACTGCATGTTGTTCGTGATGTTATGCCGCAGTTCTTTTGTGATGTGAAGACCGTTACAGAAGACTTTTTACTAATGTCTCCAAAGAGAAAAATCTGGTGACATCAGATGTTGATGCTGCATATTTTAGAAGTGATTCGGTCGCCAAAGAGTCATTTTATATTGAACATACTCCTCTGTGACGTGTGCCATCTTGCACCCTCTTTTTGGAAATATTCCTATGTAAGTTCAGTGTTACCTAACTGATTCACGAGTTCATCAAATATGGCAATGGACTGATCTGTATTAATGGTTCCATGGAGAAAAATTGGTCCAGGCCTCCAGGGATCTATGTTTTACCTACTAGGCATTAAAGGGATGATAGTGCAAAGAAAGCATACTGGTTTTCTTTTGTATCAATTCGTGTGTTTTTTGAGAATTACTTATTTGCAAATGTGAAACCATTTTATATCTGTGAATCATGTGTCATCCAAGATAATTAATGTATTTCCACAAAAATGTAGGAATACAGTTACCTTGTTTCAGCAGTTACAAGGTATGGATGTAAGCATGAATTTCGTGTTGCTTTGTGACATGTACTATCAAACACGAGTTTCCGCTAACAATATTCTAAATGGTTTGTAGGGGAACCCTTGCTGCAACATTCAGGAATTTCGATCAGAAAATCTTAAACAATAAGCTTACCGCCATGGCCCGACTGATCTCCAACATTGCTTCTTTTCTCAAAACTTTCCACTAAATGCAAAGATAAGCTCTTACTTGGCACTTTCCTTGTTCGACATTACTTCCTGAGTGTCATTTGGCATTACTTCCTGAGTGTCTAGGTCGTTATATTTTCCTGGAAAGAAAATATTTTGACTGTGGTTTCAAGTAGCGAAGCTACCTTTCACATTATTATGATTCTGTATTAAATTAAAAGTAAATTTTCATATTGTCTCGTATGTAAGTCATGCATAGTTGGAGCTCACACCAAGGAAAATTTCACCATAATAAGCTTACTTTGTAGAACGTTACATATATTTAATGTTTAATGGGACGTACAAATAAAAGTACACTAATATACAATATATATACAACATAAATGTATTCCCACGGATATATACATCCCAAATATATGAAACCATAAATATACCTATTAGCTCTTATAAAGGCCGTTTATTTTCATTTTCTTTCTCGAAAGACATTTTCCTTTTGGAAAAGAGGGAAATATAATGAAAAGAAAAGCTTCCTGCAAAAATTTCTGCAGTCCTCAAATCCATCTTCTCCAAATGACGAGTCTTCCATTTCTTTGTCAAAGAACCACAATTCTCCTTTTTTCCTTTACTGCAATGAGTGGAAACTAAGCCTGCTTGGAATAGGATTTTAGGAACTTGTACGTATTACTTAGGGGCATTATGGACTCAGATAGATACGCGAAACGAGCGGAGGACTTCTATTCTGTAGGTTCAATAAAGTGAAACTCTTTGAAGGAAGTTTCCTGATATATAAAAGAAAAATAGATGATGAATGCATTTATTACGGTTTTATCTATTTTCTCTCTCTCTCTCTCTCTCTCTCTCTCTCTCTCTCTCTCTCTCTCTCTCTCTCTCTCTCTCTCTCTCTATCTATCTATCTATCTATCTATTATCTGTCTATCTATTATCTATCTATCTATCTATCTATCTATCACCACTTGTCTTCTCTGCTTCGCTCTAAAGCCAAGCATTTCTCTCCAAGATTTATTAATGATCATATAAATTTAAAGTAAAATGCACACATTAATCTTATACATTCAAAAATATTAAAAATGTAAAAAAAATTTAAAATTGTACAAAAGTGTATTCTCCACCACCATTTCTCTTATGAATGAGGTCACATTTCCTATATGTCATATGAATTGGCGTCACTCGTAGATCCATTAAAAGAAAGTCTCACTGTACTGTAAAGGAATCACTAAACAGGAATTTGTCCAAACTTTCTACAGTAACTTCAAATGATTATAATTTCTAGATTGTTTTAAAATTATTTTACTAGTCATTTGAGTAGACGTTTCGCTAAGCATCTGGCTTTACAGCAAGCTAGATGTTTCAGATATTTAGATTTGCCTCAACGAAAAATGTGGCAAATGAGTGGAGAGAAGAGCTAAAAACTTTAATTTTTATAAATGAAAAGATTACAAAATCAACTTTCCGGAGATACAGAAAGCAGGGACACATCTAAATAGTTAAGACATTTATCCAGCTATAAAGCTACAGATGCTTGGGTGGCGAAAAGTATACTTCAGTGTCCAGCAAAATACTGTAATTAGTGAAAAGTCAAGAAAGTAATCATTAAAAATTGCTAGAAAGTCCGTTGAAAATGATATTTACATAAATGTTTAGATTAACTTTCGAATGTATGATTCCCTTAACTGAATTCAAACCAGCCTTGGACAATCTCAAAATGTTTGGCTCGAGAATGTATGAAATACAAAGCCACGAAATCATGAATAGGTCATGACGAAACGATGAGAGGAAAATTTTTAAAGTTACTCTGCAACATTGTAATGATTAAGTACCAAATATACTGGCCTTCCAAGACACGTTCCTTTCTCCTCCCCCCCCTAGAGAATATGCAAATGAAAAAGAAATAATGATAGTAATAATAATAATAATAATAATAATAATAATAATAATAAACAGTACCCCATTCCTCACTTCTCCGGTATTTGGGAAGGGAGGGAATGTAAGTTAAAATTTAGATTTAAAATCCTGAACGAATTGCACCGATGAAATAAAGCTGCGAATATGCTTTAGCCTTCTGTATAAATAAATTTTTACATGAACATTTCCTTTTATTAATTACAAAGATAATTTATAAGCTATACAATCACAATTTGTTCCTCATACTTCGACGTCCAACTCCCAATCCTCATTCCCCAGCCCCCAGTTTTTTAAAATTCTTTTAGAAAAATCAATGCATTTAATATCTAAACTATGCAGATGAACAAATATGTTTGGATCACCTGAAGATCAGGGCCCCCAGCCTTCTTTAGTTAGCCTTATAAGGCTAACTAACGAAAATATCACGACCTAACCTAACCAATCGTTAGGTCAACTGTACGCCCTTGACGATTGGTTAGGTTAGGTCGTTATATTTTCGTTAGCTAGCCTTATAAAGCTAACTAAAGATGGCTGGGGGGGGCCATGATCTTCAGGTGATCCATATTTTTTATAGCAGAATATTCTGCATATTAATTATTAGCATTATTATAATATTTCTAATAAAATATCAAACGTAAAAAAATACAACTTTGATAAAACGTGGCAACAGCACTATTTCAAACGACAAAATGCTTTGTCTCTTTACGACCGCTGTTGTAAAGATACTGTATATAAAAAAATCTCGAAGTTTACAGCAAAGCTTAAACTATAATAAATGTATAATGTAACAAAACAATCACTTAAAATATTACATTCTGAAGTAGTAAAATAAATTTGATGAATTTACACTTCATACGCTTCTTAACAAATCCATATATGGCATAACAAAATAACCGCAGAATTTTAACTTAAAGTATGAATTATCCTTTCAGACACGATTTCCAAGGTTTTGTATTTCCTTCAGCAATTCATTTTACTGATTTCATATTTGGATAATGCATCACGTAATGTAAGAAGTAAAATGTATAAGATACTGAGAACACTTTTGAAAATGGTAAAATTTTCATTTGATATAAAAGCATTAAGCCGAAAATGTGACTATGTATGTTACGGCCTTTTTGGGAACTCGGCCTTTATGCGAAAGCGGCCTTTTTGAAAAATAATCGGCCTCTTTCCAAAGGGTTAAGGTGTGATATTTTCGTAAAACAACGAAAATATCACGACTTAACCTAAACAATCGTCAAGGGCGGGCAGTCAGTTGGCCCAACTGGGCATTCAATTAACCTAAATCGGCCATTTTTTGCAAAAAGGCCGATTTCGCAAAAAGGTCGTAACTACACTAAACTTGGGAAACACTTGAAGAAGTCATAGGCCCAAAGAGAGCTCTGTGAGGGAGAATCCTCGAAGAGTGAAAATGTATACTGTATATTATGGTGTACCTCTCCCTTCTTCTTTCCAGGGAGTACAAACTTAGTTTATGTAGTCTTTCCCAGTAGTTGAATTCTTTGCAGCCATCGATCTTGGCTGTGAAATGTCTCTGAATATCTTCTAGTTTATTAATTTCTTCCTTCTTGTCAAGACGTCAAGACTGAGCAGTATTGAAGTTTTGGTATGATCAGTGTTCTCAGCAGAGGAATCATTACTGTCTTGTCCCTTCTTTTAAAGGTTCTTAGTACCTGTCCCGCGACTCTTTTTGCTTTGTTTATCGCTATCTGATTTTGTGTCTCGAATTTCGCATCATCGATCATTATAACCCCCAAATCTATCGCTTTCGTGTAGTGATGCACCGGAGGCCGGAGGGCCGGAACCTCCGGCTTAGTGTTTTTTCCGGAGGTTCCCGCCAATTGGTTTATTTCAGTATTTATATGTGTGTGTGTGTGTGTGTGGTCCATCGACTCATCTATTTAGGGTTTATATATTATAGTCCTGCTATTTTAAATTATTAAGTCTTTAATAACTTAAACTTTATAAAAGTCGACTTTCTATGCTTTGTGTGTGCTAATTTCTCTAAAAATTCCCATCGAACAGAATATCCTCAGGTTATGAAACTTATGATGTCTTGCTGAATGCTGAGTAAAGTAGCCTATATCAAATCAATTATTAATACAATCACTGATCATTCATAAAATAAATTATTATTACAGTCATCTGAGAACTGAAATATTAATACAATCACTGATCATTCATAAAATAAATTATTATTACAGTCACTGAGAACTGAAATATTAATACAATCACTGATCACTCATAAAATATATTATTATTATTATAGTCACTGAGAACTGAAATATTAATACAGTCACTGATCACTCATAAAATAAATTATTATTACAGTCATCTGAGAACTGAAATATTCGGATAGGTGCAGAAATGAGGTTTTATAGTTTTATAGAATTAAAACTAAAAGTTGTCAGAATTGTAGTAATGTCTAATTAAAAATTAGGATGTTTTGGTTATAAGAAATTAATAAGGAAGATAATAAGATTTAATAAATGTATTACGATGGATAGTGATTTGTTTATATTTAAAATTGTAAGATGCATAATTGGCAACACTCTCTCGGCCCAAGCGGGACGAGAGAGAGAAATACCCAAAAATGGGCAGTCACCGGCCGGCCTTGCGTTTAAAAAGGTGTCTTTTTCGTTACGATGTTTCGTGTGAATTTAGAATAGGATTTCGTATCTCTCCGACTAAAATGTTAAAGTTAAATTCCCCCCTCGCATTACCCCGTTTGTCTAAATTGTTTCGGTACAAATAAAGTCAGTAAAGTGTAGTGAAGAGTATAATTACCCCCCCCCCACCCGGTCTCCCTTTGCATTGTTTGAAATGATAACGGTTTTCCAATCACTCAGCCACGTCTACCACGCATTTATAAAGTATAGCGGAAAGCGAGTGAAAAGCGTGTAAAGAGAATGATTAATGATAGAAGAAAAAGGGAAATAAATAAAGAAATAATGAATTATAATAATAATAAAGCTATTCATTACAGAATTGAGTTTGGTGTACTTGGCACCTCCGGCCAGAGGCCGGAGTTTAGTGAGACCTCCGGCCGGAGCAGGAGGTTTTCTAAAATGGCCGGAACCGGAACCGGAGCTCCGGTGCATCACTACTTTCGTGCTTCTCTGAATTTCCTGTCTGGGACATAATATATATATATATATATATATATATATATATATATATATATATATATATATACATACTGTATATAAAATATAAACTTCAGAAAGCAAAAGCGAGTAAAATTATATATTGCTTTGGTAAAGTGGTTTGGAGACAAAAAAAAAAATAATAAGTTTACTTCTAGCCGGAGGAGAACATTACCAGCGCTATTATTTATTAGGTAACAAACTGACCTTTCTATTTTTATTACCCTCCTTTTTGATTTATTATTTGCGTACAATGCTTTTATTTATTTACTTTAAACTTAAGTAGTTTGTATAGTAATGCTTGTAATGTATAGTAATGTATAGTAATGTATAATAATGTATAGTAATGTTTGTAATGCTTTTAAGAAATATTGCAAAAATTAAGTGTTTAAATATTTTAGTTAAAATAAGAGTTATTCTAAGTTTGATCCAAATTCTATAAAAATACTGTAAAAATTCCATTTTTCATATTTCGAGTGATTTGTTTAAACATCTGAAGAGTAAAAGTTTGTATAATTTTTATTAATTGAAATAAAAACGACATTTTTACTGCAGCTTCTCTATACATGGAAAATTAGCACCCCCACCCCCACCCGCTAGTGTAAAACATGCTTCATGTAATGTCCTCTTAGTTGGCGATACTTATACGATACGTTCGACGGAAAACTCCTGCCCAACAAATTTCCTGCCAGTTTGTGATAAAGAAATATCATGACCACCGACATCACAAGACCTCAACTCCTGTGACTTTTATCTTTGAGGTTATTTTTAAAAAAAAACAGGGTGTTTAAGCAAAATCCACACACAATAGAAGAATTGAAAGCATCAATTCAACAAGAAATTTATCAGATTTCAACAGATACTCCGTCCAGAGTACTGCAAAATTTTGTTGTTCGTGTGCAAAGAGTTAATGAGCTGAAAGGACATCATATATAGAGCATGTTTTGCTCTAGACGACTAATTCCCTGTGTTTACAGTTAATAAAAAAAATACAACTTTTTAAAGTGTCAGATGTTTAAAAATTCACCTGATACACTTCCTGTCATTTAGTAAACTTCGTTTATCATTAACATATTTAGAAATAATTATATAGCACCTCAAATCAGCAAGATAAAATATTTCACACGTTTTACAGAATTTTTCAGAAATAAAGACGCTATGTATGTATATATATATATATTATATATATATATATATTATATATATACAGGGTGTTTCAGGAGGAAAGGTCAATACTTCGGGAGGTGATAGTATCGGTCATTGTGAGGAAAAAAGTTCGTATGAGCATGTGTCTAATTCTGAATGGTTACGGAGACAGAGCTGTTTGAATCTGATGCGCGCGCAGCTCTTCCTCCCCCTTCCCTCCCCTATAACCTTGAACCATGTAAGCTGTAATGTAAGCATGTAACATGAGCCAATCGACAGCTGACTGTTGTGAGTGACATTGTTTGGTGTTTGAAGCAGTGTTGAGAATGCCACACACCTTCACACATGCCGAATATGCAGATATGGTGTATGTCTACGGTTTTTGAGATGGAAGTACAGCAGCTGCTGTTGCAGAATACCGTCGACGGTTTCCGAACCGCAGAATTCCGGATCGAAGAGTGTTTACCAGGATTTTCAACACATTGCGTGAGATTGGTACACTTCCCAGCGCTCATGTTTCATCTGAACGTGAAGGTTAACAAGATGTGGATGAAGTGGAAAACATTCTTCAGTTGGTAGAGCGTAGTCCTACTACTAGCTCACGAAGAATTACTACACGTCTCGGTGTACCACACACAAGAGTATGGCGAACATTACATGAGGAAGGCTTGCATCCATATCATGCACAGCGTGTACAACACCTTCAACCAGGAGACGCTGCCATGCGACTGGAATTTTGTCATTGGAAATGCTAATCGCCGATTGCTTCGATTAATACTGTTCACCGATGAAGCTACTTTCACCCGTGACGGTATCAACAACACTCGTAACTCTCATCGGTGGTCAGACGAAAATCCAAATGCCACTGTGAAAACAAATTTTCAACATCGCTTCTCTGCCAATATGTGGTGCGGTATCATCGATGATCAGCTGATTGGCCCTGTTACTTTAGAGAATCGTCTTACAGGACAAAGTTACCTAGAATTTCTGCAAAATGAATTGCCAGGACTATTGGAGGATGTTCCTTTGGCTACACGCGCTGGTATGTACTTTCAGCATAATGGAGCTCCTTCACATTCTACCCGTCTGGTGATGCAATACCTAAATCAAACTTTCCCTGGTCGATGGATCGGCCGCGGTGGTCCCATTCAATGGCCACCAAGGTCTCCAGACCTCTCTCCGTTAGATTATTGTTTGTGGGGGTGGATGAAAAGTCAAGTTTACAAAAGAAAGGTGGATACACGAGACGAATTGCTCGCGCGCATTTTGGATGCTGCTGCCCGCATAAAGGAACATCAAGATCAACTCAGACGAACAACACGCGATCTTCGCACACGAGTTGCAAAGTGCATTGAGGTTGACGGTGAGATTTTCGAAAACGTATTGTAAACTGTAACAAATTTGTCATTTCTGTATCTGATACCATTCAAAATGCCAATGTTTAAACATTAAATGTTAGAAACAGTAATTGGTTTCTCTTTCTTGATTACCATTAACAATGCTTTTGTATTTGTAGATTTAAACAGCTCTATCTCCGTAACCATTCAGAATTAGACATGTTCATATGAACTTTTTTTCTCACAATGACCGATACTATCACCTCCCGAAGTATTGACCTTTCCTCCTGAAACACCCTGTATATATATTACGGCATTTGATCGAGTGAGGCCCATGGTGTAATGGTTATCATATCTGACCGGCAATCGGAAGATCCCGGGTTCGATTCCCGGGTGGTTACCTCATTTTTTCATTTGTTTCGTTCTCCCTCCTCATCTTGCGCGGAATATTCTCCTATACAAGCGTCGTTCTTTACGTTAATTATACTGCGTGTTTGCAGTTAAAAAAAAAAAATATATATATATATATATAATATATATATATATATATATATATATATATATATATATATATATACACACAAAATGGAAGTTAACCTCATAATTTCTAAACGCGCTCGTCTAGCGAGAGCTTATAATGATTTTCTAATCACTTTCCTGCTCTTGTTAATCGAAGAATAATGCAAACTTGTGTGACTATCTAATTGGATAATTAGAGGGACTAGATTACTAATTATAACCGCCATTGATGCATTAGTCTCTCATTATAAAGTATTATGGAAATTGCATGCGGGCGAATATGCGAAAATATGGATGAAATAATATAATTTGCAAGAATTTCTGGCTCACTATCTGTATGTATATATATATATATATATATATATATATATGTGTGTGTGTGTGTGTGTGTGTGTGTAATGCATACTATCTGTCATCAAACTAAATAAAAATTCAGTTGTTTTTGTCCAAATACCAAGAACTTGTAAAAATAAATCTTTACCCAAATTACTTAATTCTTTCACTACACCCAAAAATATAGATTTTTGTCACATTAAGCGAGTGACCTCAACAGTATACCGACTTAATTAATTGCATGTTTAGATTCAGAGAAATTGAGGTACACTCGAATTTGGCTATACGAGAATGTAATTTATGCTAATTATTTCTGCGAATTGACCAAAGAGTTCGCTCATACAATGAGTGTTTTATGGGCTTTGCTGCAACGTAACATGCATGGAGGTAATTAAATGAGTTAGACTCTGCATTAACTGTCATAGAGGTCATAAGACAGAGGGAGGGTGGGGGAACCTACAATTTTACATGGAATCCCAACCGCGGGTCGTTACATCATTTGGATTCAGAATACAGTTGGATCTATGCAACCACTAACTAGGCCCAATGTCGCTTTACTTCGCTGTTGTATTAACACTCAGGATGGGTCATACGACAGAGGGGACCTAACAGTTAACGTGGAATTTAAACCGCGGGTCGCTACATCATCTGAACGCAGATGACGGTCACTCATCCAGCTACTGAACATTCCAAACGTCGTTAAACTTCACTAAACTTGCAGTTGACTGGGCTGTTTAACATCATAAAATCTAAGGTAATACAACGGAAGAGACCTACGGCTTTACGTGGGATTCGAACCACGGGTCGTACATCATGTGAACGAGGGGATAGACGGGAAGCGGTGTTACGATACTGACCACGATGTAATCCTCTAATCTTACAGAAAACAGTTGAAAGACATGGCCGCAACGTAACCCACGATCAAGAATTTAATACAAAAAATTTGCTTTTAAAATTTGTTGAAAAAAATCGTTTGAACCGCCCAATTCTAACTCCTGAAAAGCCGTAGACGTTATTATTTACTTTATAATACAGGGTGAGCGAAAAGTCCCTGTGCACCTGTAAGAAGTGTAGTGAACCTGTAGCTGCACTGTGATGGAAGTAAATAGGTGCACAGAGACTTTTCGCTCACCCTACAGTATATTTGTAACTAGTTAATGGAAGTTTAGTTTTGGTCTAACTGTCGTCTGAGTTTAATGAATAATTGAGGGGTCCCGCGTCTTAAGGTACCTAAGCGCCAAAATTAAAATTCGCCAGAAATTGCCTCCAAAGTTCAGCAATATTCTGGCAATAGTATCTCTGTTATTAATTGAGCTAGAACGTTCATTTTTGGCTAAATTAGAGTTCTAAGTATGCTAATGAAGATGTGGAGTTTTTGGAATAGATTTTCATATTTTATATATTATATATATATTTTTTAATTTTTTTAATTTTCTTATTATGCCGAACTTTGGGTGCGATTTCTGGCACAGAATGATTTCATTGATTTTTCATCACTATCACTAGCATGGTGAGACATTGCTGCACACGTTGATAATAGTTAGAAGCTGGGTGAATAGAATAATCCACGCAATATTCAGCAATATGAGCACGAACACAGGACGCCTGCTAACAGCAACGCGAGTCTTCAGGTACTGGCGGGATGTTTGTGTCGTGTCCCTCTCGGCGCGTGGAGCGGGTAGCAAATCAGAAAGCAGAGCGGCGTGGCTGACATGTTTTCATTGGCTCGCGTTCCTCTTGCTGTTCCCGCCACCCAGAGACCGAGCGTCCCACCCCCACCCCCATCACCTCCCACCAGTTGAACGGGATATTGGGGCCTTAAGACGCGCATCACATAAGGGCGGCAGAGCCCAGCTGGCGATAGAGGTGAAAAAGTAGTTCGCTTCATAAGGTTTTCAATCATACTTCTACTGTCGTAAGGTCATTATAACCCAAACCACGCGATAGAGGAAGGGTGAAAATAGTGATATCCATCAAAGCACGTTTTCGCCCGTGGTGGCGCTTAGGTACCTTAAGACGCGCGACCCCTCATTGTCCTTTAGCACACTCGTGTATGTTATGGCAAACTCGTGGCAGTTATGCCTTGAGTGCTAATGTGTAGTTAATTTTAGCAATTGTTTATTATCCTATCCATTGGACCTATTATAGGCTGTAGTGAGTCTTCTGTGAGTTTTTATTAGAACACGTTTTGTTGTGATGCGGCATCTTATAAGCTGTTAAAGATCAACTCCACAAGGTCGTTAGATGGATGTGCATGTTTTCACGCACTCTCTCTCTCTCTCTCTCTCTCTCTCTCTCTATCTCTCTCTCACACACACACACACACACACACACACACACGGATATATATATATATATAGAGTGAGTTGTTAATAATTTTAAAAGGGATGCAGTGTCAGTAACAGACTAATGATTGAGATGTGCGGAAATGGCAATTTCCATTAAGAAGACACCTTCTTTTGAGCCATCTCTGAACACTCAATGACTCGTTCTGAAGAGACGGTACATTCGCCTTTTAAATCTCTTTGAACTCTAATGGATTAAACGGACATTTCAAACGCTTTATATATAATATATATATATATATATATATATATATATATATATATATATATAATATATATTATAATATATATAATAAAACGTCTTCACACACACACACACACACACACACACACACACATTATATATATTATATATATATATATATATATATATATATATATATATATATGTGTGTGTGTGTGTGTGTGTGTGCGCGTGTGTGTGTATATACTGTACTGTTATATTATGAAAGGGTAGACCAAATACTGACGTCATATTTGAAGGAAAAAAATGCTGGAGTTGGCAATAGTGAATGATGTGTCTGTTTCCTTGACATTTTGAAAACCTTAAAGCATTTTTCGCATGATCGTTTTGAGTGAACTGTGCGTACAGAAAGGGTCGATCCGTTAAGAATGTTTGTCTGTTGAAAATTGTGTATTTCATATCGAGAAGTTAGGTCTGTTCTTGCTATGTTTAGAGTTCTGAGAATTTTTGCCTCGTTCGTATTGGCAAATTCTTTGTTGGCATTTTGTAATCTTAGATTACAGAATTGCCAACTTTAGTAAAAATGTTAAACACTGAAGCGATCGTTGCTTCACTTTTGAGGTTAAAGGGTTTAATTGTTTAACTATTGATGTTCGTTCATCGTAATTTTTGGATCACCTGAAGATCAGAACCCCCAGCCTCAATTACCAAAGATATCTTCGTTAAAACTAACGAAAATATCAAGGGCGTACAGTTGACCTAACCGGGCATTCAATTTAATTTATTATTATCTTTGGTACTGTAAAGCAAAAAACAAGAATACATAGGGGCCCTGATCTTCAGTGATCCTAATTTTTTAATTAAATGTTACTTGCTCATATTATTTTGTACTGATAATGATAATGATAATGATGATAATAATGATAAGTTTTATGGCAGGGTATAAATCCCATAACATGATAGTATTAGTTAATTCAGATTATGGAACACTTAAGATCTCGTTAGTTGTTTCGTAGACACCAATTTCAGGATATCGAAGCATGAGAATGGCTTTTGTTTTCCCTCCTCTCTTGCGTCACTTTTCATTAAGTTTGTCAATAAAATTTATCAGGTGTTAGGTTTAAGATATTTGATATTACCTTATTTGATTGTATTTTGTGTGTAAGGTTTAAATACATTTTAGTGGAGAATTTCTCAGACATAAAGAATATAAATTATATACTAGGGGCACTCAATATATTTTGCTCCACCCTTTTTTCTTAACTAAATAATAGGCCATGGGGCTGAAATGTCTTTTGGGCCGTAAGTTTGAACTTTCTGCGCCTCACATAACCGCATTTTTCCAGTTTGAACCTCCCCTCCTTGTATAAAACCGCGGTGCTGGTTAAGTGTGCGGTCTACCTAGCTTTTAGTTAGCCTTATAAGGCTAACTAATGAAACTATCGCGACTTAACCTAACCAATCGTCAAGGGCGTACAGTTGACCTAACGACTGGTTAGGTTAAGTCGTGATAGTTTCGTTAGTTAGCCTTATAAGGCTAACTAAAAGCTAGGTAGACCGCACACTTAACCAGCGCCAAAACCGCTTTTAAACGCTCTTGTAATTATAAAACCGATGGTTAACGCAGTTTCGAAAATGGCGTCTCTCAGTGATGTGCTTTGTAAACAGAGAGCTGTTATTGAGTTCTTAACTGCAGAGAAGGAAAGTTGGAAGTATTCACAAACGTCTACAAAACGTTTACGGAGATGCTGTTGTTGATCGAAGCACAGTTGGACGCTGGTCTAAACGTTTAGATCATCAGAGAGAGGGAGAGCCAGCCTCGATGATGAGCCACGCAGCGGTCGCCCGGCATCGGCTGTCACATCTCACACTGTGCAACGTGCTAACAGCATCATTCGATCAAATCGGCGCGTCACATACAAGGAGCTATCACTGGAGCTCGGAATTAGTGAAGGAAGTGTGAATACGATCATTCAGCAACTAGGATACTCAAAAGTGTGTTCACGGTTTGTTCCTCGCCAACTGACTGAAGAGCACAAAGCCTAAAGAAAAGAAATCGCTTCTGAGTTGTTGGTTCGATACGAGACAGAAGGGAATGACTTCCTTTCACGAATTGTGACTGGGGATGAGACTTAGGTACACCACTTTGAACCTGAAAAAAACGACAATCCTTGGAGTGGCATCACACAGACTCCCCACGCAAGAAAAAGTTCAAATGGCTCCCTCTGCAGGAAAGGTTATGGCCACCATCTTCTGGGACATGAAAGGGGTGATTCTGGTGGACATTATGAAGAAAGGAGAAACAATCATCTCAGAGGCATATATTGCTGCCCTACAGAGACTCTAGAGACGTATAAAGCGAGTTCGACCGGAGAGAAAACTGGAAGACGTCCTTCTTTTGCACGATAACGAAGACCACACAACAGTTTGCAAACAAGAGAGGCCATCACAAAAATGCGCTTGACTGTGTTACCCCACCCTCCATACAGCCCGGATCTGGCACCATCAGACTTCCCTTTGTTTGGGCCAATGAAGGATGCTATTCGTGGAAGAAAGTTTCAGAGTGACGATGAGGTTGTTGAGGAGGTTAAGAGGTGGGTCCAGCGGAACCCAGCGGACTTTTACCAGCAAAGAATAAAGGCCCTTGTTTCGAGGTGGAGGAAAGCCGTAGAAAAATAAAAACTTGTGAAAAAGGTATGTCACTACTGGTGTACAAAATTTCTGGAACTTACAAGGAAACTTGGAAAGAAAAAAAAGTGGGGCAAAATATATTGAGTGGCCCTCGTATATATATATATAATATACATATATATATATATATATATATATATATATATATATAGATAATATTATATATATATATATATATATATTATATATCAGGTCATCCCATAAGTAATGTCGGTTTTTTACCTTTATTTCCAAATAAAAATAACAAAAAATAAAAATAAATTTTAATTAATTATATATTTTCCTTAACTTTCTATGACTCTCTGCTACCTCTCTACAATCATTCTGATTCCATGTTGATAAAATTCCTTCGGTTTAGAAGCAAAAAAACTCGGAGAGGGCAATGTTGATAGCCTCGAAACTTTCAAATTCTTTCCCCTCAGGATAGTTTTGAAGACTTCTGAATAGGTGGTAATCTGATGGTACAAGGTCTGGTGAATACAAAGGATGTGGAATTTTTTCCCAACTAAGCTGTTCAATTTTGGCAGAGGTGATTGGAGCAGTATGAGGACGCGCGTTGTCCTGTTGAAACACAGCACCCTTGCGATTGCCAAAGAAGGACGTTTTGTTTGCAGTGCAGTGCTCAGTCTTTGAAGTTGCTGACAGCTGACTTCGGCTGTAGTGGTTTCATTGGGCTGCAACAGTTCAAAATAAGCCACTCCTTGAATATCCCACCAACGCACAGCAAAACCTTCCTGGGGTGCAGATGTCCTCTTGGCTGTGGTGTAGCAGATTCGTCAGCACTAACCCACTGCCGATGGCGCTTAACATTGTGATAAAGCACCCATTCTTCATCCCCAGTAATGAGTCGATTCAGAAACGGTGCTTGAAGTTGCCGAGAATGCAATGACTAGCAAATGTTCACACGATCTCTACAGTTGTCTGGTGACAACGTATGGGGAACTCACTTCCCAAGTTTCGACACTTTTCCCAGTCGTTGCAGGTGGCGATGAACTGTGCAACTGGTAGAATTTAGTCGCTGGGCAAGTTCTTCAATAGTTACAGCAGGATTTTCTTCAAATGTAGCTATCAGAAGGTCGTCATTGAACGCAACAGGTCGGCCCGATACCAGACCTAAACCTCTGGAACCATCGTTGACATTTCCTTACATTTAAAGCTTCCTTCCCATAAATATTCTGAATATTCTTTGCGGCTGTAGTCGCGTTATTTCCTTTTCTAAACTCATAAAGCATTATATGCCTAATGTGTTCCTCTGACACCTCCGCCTTATCCGAAAGGGTGAAAGAAACGCGATGAAACTTCACTTGGACTGGGAAGTAACATGTCTAAACGCATAAAAATTCGTTTTTCATAAAATATACACATAAACATGTGCAAACACGACGCGAGTTTAGCAATGCAAAAAAAACGACATTACTTGTGGGGATGACCTGATATATATATATATATATATATATATATATTTGCGCCTGGGTGGTGTTGTGGTTAGTATCGCTGACTAGGAATCTATCGGCCCCGGGATCGAGACCCGATGACGGCAGGCGGCGCGCAACTAAAACCCAGCTGTTCATCCTTCCACGCAATAAAAAAAAAATTGTTTGATAGATAAATGTGTAACCTAGGTAGCCTAGTGGTTAAGACGCTGGGCTGCTGGTGGGACTTGGTTCGGATTCCACGTTAAACTGTAGGTCTAAGGTGGAGTGACAAGCTTGACTTTCGTCAGAATGAATAATTCGGGCGGAAGCAAAACCAAGGTTAACTGCAATATACATAATGGATGTTAACATCATAATTTATAGACATATTCGCCTACCGAGAACTTATAATGATTTCCTAATCATTTTCTTGCTCCTGTTAATTTAATTGAATGACCACCCTTGGGAATATCCCTCGATATATCTATTCCATTAAATGTAAAGATTTAATTTAGTATTTATCGGTCAAACAGGCCAAAAAAAAATCTCCGGTCACGAGAATCAAACAACGTAAATATTGTATTCACGCAGCTAATGAATCTAGCGTCATATTTGTTCATGTACGTAACAATAATCATGCAATTAATTGAAATAATTCAGGTGTTTTGTTTAGAAATAATAACAATGCCGAAAGGGATATAATTGAAGTATCGTGTATTAAACATATTAATAATTTTAATGTTAGTTTTGGTACATATAAAGTTCATGTTTGTATTTCCAACCTTATTTTTAATTAAATCTATTAATTTCAATTATCTAAACTTTATCATTAAAGAGGGTTTGTTTGAAACAGTCTGTGTTTGGAGATTAACACGATTTTGGTATAATACCTGACGACTAAGGGTGAAGGATATGCTAAGAATACTTATTGGGAACAGGCCTGTTAACGACCCAGTTTTGTTTATTAAGTACCGGCCCTACAACAATAAAATATATATATATATATATATATGAAAAAATCGCCCCCACCAGGGTTCGAACCCACAACCTCTTGGATAGGAAGAGAGATGGCGGATTCATGAATGATATTCCATTTATGGCGCTTAGCGCTGCACGAGATAGATTGAATTAAATGCTGGTCATTACCTCGAGTGCGGGAGGGTTAACGCGTAAAATACGTCTGGATGCGAAGGTGTTATGCGTTTCTTCGGTCGTTTAAATGTTTAAATGTTGCTTAAATGTATGACAAGTTGCGTTAACTTTTATCCCTTCATAGTGTAGTAGCTAGCTCCCTCACTTTCTATTCAAGAGGTTGTGGGTTCGTACTCTGGTGGGGGTGAATTTTTTTATCATGAAAAATCGTGCGGATTCATGCATGATATCCCATAGTTAACAAGTTAAATGCTATTCAATGCCCTAATAACTTCCAGTCACTCAGTTTAGATGTGTTTATTTTTATTTACTAAAGTACCACTTAGTGACTTATTACAATTTATCAAGGAGAAACTAGCTGATTACTTATTCCTTGTTGATGTAAGCTCATTTACGTTTCTCAATGAGCTATGTATTAAAAATAGTATATTTCAGTTCAAAGATATCTTTTATAAGTAAATGTTTAGAATGCAAATAGGTGGGCCGCCTTTCTCAGGTTTTGTCCAATACAGTACACAGATGAAGTTTTTGGAAACAAAATTACTCAGTAATATTGTTAACGTTGCTCTAAAATGGCTACGGTATATGGACGACATAAAATGTGTGTGTTCCACTCATTTAAGTGTTCACGAATTTCTCAATAATATCGACAGCTTAGTTCCTTTATTAGATTTACTTTAGAAATTGAAAGAGATAATTCTATTCCATTTCTTGATATGATTATTCATAGAAATACTAACGGCTTTAAATTTTAAATTTATCGGAAGTCTAGAAATAATAATTCTTATATGCATAGGCAGATCGAGAGGGGGAGAGGGGGCTTAATTGAAGCAACGGGGCTTAACTGAAGCAACGGGGCTTATTTGAAGCTGTAATGATTTGTAATAAATTTAATAAATGGCACCGAGAGAAATGTCTGTAATGAACATTGTTAATATAGCGTTTTTTATATAGTCGTTTTGGAAAGATAAATTTAATTTGTCTGTTGAATGTAACTTCTCAGAGAATGTAACGGTTTTTATATTTTTTGTGGGTGTTTCGGTTGGGAATGGGGGACAAGAGCTGCCCTTGGGGAAGAAGTTGAGGGAAAACCCTCTACAAGGGTGCCATAAGATCCTACATACGGGGAGTTGAATTCTAGATTTTGTTCCGTGAGGATCACAGGTTTTTGGGGCTCTCAAAATTTTGTAAGTATAGCTTGTCAGTTTAGTGTTAATCGCAAATTACCAGAATATCTCTCTCGGTGCTGTTTATGTATTAACGTTCGCCCTTGCAGTAAAGGCTTGACATCCTTAAATAATTGAGTTAATTTAATAAACTCCATTAAATAAGTTAAAGGCTTGAAATCCTTAAATAATTTAGTTATTTGGATCACCTGAAAATTAGGGCTCCCAGCCTTCTTTAGTTAGCTTTATAAGGCTAATTAACGAAAATATCGCGACCTAACCTAACCAATCGTACAGTTGACCTAACGATTGGTTAGGTCGTGATATTTTCGTTAGTTAGCCTTATAAAACTAACTAAAGAAGCCTGGAGCCCTGATCTTCAGGTGATCCAAAAAAAGTTTGGGATCCGGGATAAGGATCTTTTCCAAATGGACGACCCCACGAATTTAGCTGAAAATTTTTTATACTAATAAATCTTTATATTCTAATAGCGAAAATGACTATTTTCCTGGAGAAATATGCGCAACATACGAAAAAAAATTGCATTTATAGGATAGCAGAAAGGATCCAGCTTTGGGATAGGATCTTGGGGTTACAGCTACACCTAACCTATATCCAGAACCTCAATATAAGCAAAAGACTCGTTGCATTCGCGTCGGATTGAATACATCAAAGAGCCTTAGGGGACCATCCTGAGTTCAATCCCATCATGAAACGGACATGTTATGTGCCTTGAAAAGTGGACGCTCAACTTTGTCAGTTGAGGTTTAAGTTTTGGTTTCTGGCTAAAAATACAATAGTTACCCCTTTTCTTTGATGTATTCAATCCGACGCGAATGCAACGAGTCTTTTGCTTATATTGAGGTTCTGGATATAGTAGGCTAGGTGTAGCTGTAACCCCTAGATCCTGTCCCAAAGCTGGATCCTATCTGCTTTGCAGATAGCTAGTGAGGGAAGCTATATTTTTGGGGTCTCTTTGCGAGTGACCCGTTGCTCACGTCGGACTAACATCATGAAAAAGAAAAAAACTATAGTGTTTGTTATTTACCATTACTTATTCAGACTATAGTGGATTTGATTTTTCTAGAAGAGTTCCTTGTTCCATGCACGGTCTGTGTGTATCATGAAAGAGCCTCAGGGGACCATTCTGAGTTCAATCTCATATATATATCTATATATATATAATAAACAATATTATGAACAGGATATTTTGATGCTTAGTATTGCCCACGTGGTTAAACGTCAAGACCCCCTCTCCCCCATGTGGCCCTTGGTAGTCAAATAAGGAACCCCCTCCCCACCTTTAAGGATCACGTGGTTTTTGAATGGTCCCTAACCAGGGTGTATGGGGCTTCCAAATTAAGCCCCGTTGCTTCAATTAAGTCCCCTCCTCCCCTACCTCTGCATCCGCCTATGCTTATGTACATTTCTTTTCCAACCACCAAAAATTAATCCGCTAAAAGAGCCTTGAAAATAATTAGCCTAGAATTTTTAGATAGTGAATTTAACAAGTTGTTTTACATTCCAAGCAAATTATTTTACTTATTTCCAGTTGAACTGTCTAAATAAAGCTAAGAAATCTTTCTATAACACTAACGAAGAGAAGATAGAATTTAGAAACGTATCGTGTTTGCTATATCATCAAAATTCCAGTCACATCACTCACGTGTTTAGAGGCGTGAGAATTAATGTTTTGTTTACCTGATAAAAATCTTCGCGGGAGTTTATTAATTTGTAATACCCCCCATGAATGTCCCTCGATGTATCGATTCCATTAAAATGTAAAGATTTAATTTAGTATTTATCGATCAAACAGGCAAAAAAAAAAACTCCGGTCACGAGAATCAGAAAATGTAAATATTGTATACACAATTCATCTTTTATTCCATTCATGCCCCGAATCGAGTTCTTTACGGGAATGTGACCTTAAGGTAAAAGCTGAAGTAGAGGACTAAAAACTTCAAAAGTCAAATAGATTCACTTCTCTCTTTCATAAAAAAATAGACAAACTAGCGAAAATGGAAGGAAGATGCGTCTGATATATATATATATATATGTATGTAAAGAACGACGCTTGTGTAGAAGAGCGTTCCGCATAAGTTGAGGAGGGAGAACGAACAAATGAAAAATGAGGTACCACCCGGGAATCGAACCCGGGATCATCCGATTGCCGGTCAGATATGCTATCCACTACACCATGGACCTCGATCAATCAGAAGTCGTAATTCTCCTACATACGAGCAGAAACCAATGCCCTGAGGGGGCACCTCGCATGCCGTACATATATACATTTTAATCTCCCTCCTCATCTTGTGCGGAACGCCCTTCTACACAAGCGTCGTTCTTTACATTAATTATACTGTGTATTGTTTGCAGTTAAAAAAAAAAATATATATATATATATGTATATATATATATATATATATATATATATATATATATATATATATATATAATATTCCAAAAATGGATTATGCTTTAGATCTTTAGATCACAAATTCCCACGCCATAAAAGAATAAATATTCAAATTTAACTGTTTTACGCGATGTTACCAAGAACTGTCGTGTGACATACTGTAGTTGAGCAAAGTGTCAAACAAGTTTTCTGATATAGAAAAACTAAGCATTTCTCATTTTCAAATTAAATATCTTTTCTCGGAAACTTTAAACTTCTGTTATTGTCATTCTTAAACTTTATAAAATTAGAAATTAATACCAAGTTAACTGGTTAAATTTCAATCCTTTCAGAGCAAAACTATTGGAGGAATTGATTTAAATAGAAATAGGATTTCCACTCGAAAGAAAACATCTTCGTGGCAGTTAAAGTAAAGTTAATCGTATTTCTGTTAAATAATGGTAATTACATTTATTTCAGCATTTATTTGGCCCGATTGAGTGAGTCCCTATATTGTTTGATAACAATTTTACGAGGTTAAAATTAACTAGTGTTTATTATCTCTTATAAAATTTATTGGTTCTTAATTATTTTCAATTAATTTTTGAGGATTTACGTATATACAAAGGAATATAAATTAATACAAATGAATACAAAGAGCAACAGACCGGGGCTGGTCCCTACGAGGCTGTCTGTTTAAAAAGGAAGGTTAAAAGACGTAAGAAAATTTAAAGACGAGTGAAAGTTGCAAAGCAAACCACAGAAAAGAGGTTGAAAGGTAGGAAAGAAATTTTAGGGTAAAGTCAAAATTTTAAAGAGAGGAGGGAATCCGAGTGAAAATTCTACAATACTTCAATTAATTATTTCTACGGGAGCTAACAAATGCTTCCAACTGGGGGTTTAAGGCAAGATAAGCGGCTAGTCTCTTTTTAAAGGTTTCGATCGAATTATTTTGACCTTCGGTGGCTGGCAATCCATTCCACAAATTAACTATATGATTGAAGAAAAAATATATAGTTTCGTTAGAATTAAAATGTTTACCAACTGCATTGGATAAAAATATTCACTAATGTTGCATTTTATTAGTGAAGCGCATTCGTTCAGAAACAATGTACAAATTTTCATTACAAAAGTATGAAGAATTCATTCCATGCAATCAGTCTTCTAGTTCTAGTTCATACGTTCAAAACCCCCCATTGAACAAAACCCCCTCTTACGCTTTTGAGTGATGCCAAGAAAGCGTAATTCAAAATAGTTATATAAATAGAGTTATTTCCTGTTAAAATACAAAACGGCTTTGATTTCTCCAAAACAAGATCAAATGCCATCAGAACTTGAACTTTGAACCCTTAAAATAAGTGAAACCAGGCACCTTAACTTCATTACAAGAAAAGAATTCTCTTAATTTCTGTGGAAGAAACTTCAGTATGCCCGCAAAGAGTTGGTGTGAGTATAATTGTTTGGGTTTATCTATAAGCAATATATGGAAAAGTTTTACTGTTCCGAAATAACCTTTAAATCAGATATGGTAAAGCGGTTGCAAATAAAGCAAGCAATCATTTGAAAGTCAACAGAAAATTAATTGCTGTGCAATGGGACTGACGTTTTGAAATGCAATTTAATATCAATAGGAAATGAAACAGGAATGAATAACTCTGAATCAAAGGGAAGACTATGAAATGTATGACTTTAAATTGTAACAAATTGCAAGTTCATTCAAGGAATAAAAGATAATACTAGAAAAGGAGCAGAAATAAACCAACCAAAAAATTAAGATTAAGTTAAAAAGAAAGAGTTCGTAATGCTTGAGAAGACTTCAACTTTTCTAATGAAATTTGGAACCACTGAAGAAAACTAATGAATTTAGAGATCTAAATCGCGCAGAAGGGTTGAAACATTGGTCGACTTGTTCCGATTTTATACAAACCTTTTCGGAAAAATGTCCCCATCAGAGAAAATTCTTTTGTATAGACAATATTGAAGGCATTGAACATTTTAAATAGAATGTCGACTGCTCCAATGAAATATTTAAATTGCTAAAAGCAGTCCTCAAAGAACACAAAGTAGTACTGCATGGAAGTCAAAGTTCTTCCAACGCTAATGATGAAAAGTTGAAAGGTGATTTTGAGTGAACTTATTTTTTCTCTTGGAGAGAGCTTCGGCTATGTTCGCAGTGTCCTTACAGAAAAGTACTTATTCATACCACGTTTTCGCTTAATTCCAATCAATAATCTTCAAAAAATAAAAATCTCGGATCACCTGAAGATCAGGGCCCCCAGCCTTCTTTAGTTAGCTTTATAAGGCTAACTAACGAAAATATCACGACCTAACCTAACCAATCGTCAAAGGCGTACAGTTGATCTAACGATTGGTTAGGTTAGGTCGTGATATTTTCGTTAGTTAGCCTTATAAGGCTAACTAAAGAAGGCTGGGAGCCCTGATCTTCAGGTGATGCAAAATCTCTTTTGGAACACTAATTTAGCAGGAGAGAATATCAAAGAACTCGCGTCTAATTAACAATGACAAGATAAATTATTAAGCCACGTAATGTCAATCTTTCAAGAACCTTAAAATTAAGCATTATCAACCCCTTGAAAGCTAGTCAGAGGATTTTTATTGAGTGATGACTAAAGGAGCTACAAATATAGTGACAAATAAGCAATATAGGTTCTTGTAGTATATCTACGAGGCAAAGTACGATGTATTATCCAACTACTAGCCAATTTAACTCCTCTTTAATTTAGCTGCTCTTACGAACAATGGCTTTACGATATGTCTACGATGTACCATTAACAAGTCGCAAGTCAGTTGATTTGATGTTTCTCTATTGCGTTCGGACAATTAATCCAAAATACAATATCTGCAAACCTATACATAAAGAATGAATGAGTCTTGCGAATCAATAATTTTTGTAGGGAGCCACATTCTTTTCTTGAAACCACTTACTATAGTCGGAGGACAAAATTTATAAAGTAACTCGAAAAGCATTAGGTCTCTTGCGTCAACGGGAAAAAAAGATAATTCGCATTTACACTTATCTATTTTAGTCATGAATTTAAACTCTTAAAATTTTTTTTTTTTAATTTTACTCGTAAATGAAAAATTTTTACTTAAAAAATAAATAAATAATGAATTTCATTGAGATTCAATTTGGATTTGAACTTTTACAGAATAGTTTTACTGAAGATTACAATTGAATTTAAACTCTACTCTTATTAATGTCCAATATTTTGATTTCGTTCACATTTTACCCAAATTTTTTCAAGATCCATCGGTTGATCTTTGTAAAATGATTGTTGGGTTGTGCAAAAATGGCAAAGGCTGCAATAAAACAGAAATGTCTCAGCATCCCAGTGTAGACTATAGCCGACATCGCACGAAAATAGAAATGCTCGGTATGGTTGTACATTGTCAGGACGAGAAAGAAAGAAGATCCTTCCTGAAAAAGCAGTTCGTAAATTCGTTCATGAGGTGAAGAAAAATCAAAGAACAACTACAAATGCCATACATCAGAAACTTCAATCTAGTGGGCATAAAGTTTCGATTGCTACAGTTCACTGAAGATTGAATGAAGATGTGAGGCATGTAAGGGTACAGGAAAAAAACATTTTCTTCAGAAAATCCATCGAGTGAAGCGTCTAAAGTACGCCGAAACTTACTTTCAAGATAAAGAACGTAATTGGGCCGGAATACTATGGACTGATGGAACGAAAATAGAATGGGCAACAAACCTATTTTTAAAGAAGAAAGAATGAGACCTTTTCCGAACAGAACACTAGCCTTACAGTCAAGCTTGGTGGTGAATCAATTCTACTCTGGGGATGCTTTCCCTCCGCAGGGACTGGAAGCCACGTGAGGATTGAGTGTAGAATGGATTTTGGCAAAATATCAGCAACTATTAAACGACAATGTACAACCTTCTGTAAGAGAACTCGGTCTTGATCGAGTTACAGGACAAAAAACTGCAGGGTTTAGAGTGACTACCACAGAGTCCTGACCTTAATCCAACTGGAAATCTTTAGAATGATTTAAAGAAAGCTGCCCATAATATGAAACCCTCAAATTTAAAGGAACTTGAAGAATCTTCCATGGGAGAATGGCAAAAATTCCCAACGAGCCAATGCCAGAGCCTCACAAAGTCATACAGAGACCGTTTACTTGAAGTAATTAAAGTCAGAGGAACTGCTACAAGATATTAACAAATGGGTACGAATAATTTCAAAACTATTATTTCTCAGGTAGCGAGAACTCGTATAAGACGAATTCTTCATAAATTGCATGCAGTTACTATGCATATGATTCAGTTGGTCTATTTGTCATTATTATTCTTATAATAAATGCCAGGAAATAGTGGTCGACTTTCATTCCTCACCACGACACTTTTTCCTCATTTCCTCATGGGGTACCAATAATTTTGATTGCACCATATATATATATATATATATATATATATATATATATATATATATATATATATATATATATATATATATATATATATATATATATGGTGCAATCAAAATTATTTAAAAGTTCTTGGGAATTTTTCTCTAGTTTTAACAGATGATATCAATACAGTAAATTTTTATACAAGTTAAACTTGGACGATGACCTGGAAGCTCACCCGATTTAAATCCGTGTGGAAATCTGGGTGCAGTTGTCCGACACCGAGCTGAAGTATCACTCTACAATATTCGAAAAGACCAAGACTGAAATTCAAGGCAAACTTGGCCAAATTGCTCAAAGAGGCTTTGCAAAGCATCGAAATTGACATAGTTATTTGGTCGACTTCTGCGTTCCTTTCAAAATCGTGTTAAAAATTGGTATTGGAAGCGCAAGGAAAGAATATTGGTCGTTATTGAGGTTTGCCACTTTTTTCGTAACTTATTGATCAAGATATTTTTCTCTTAGTGAGTGCCCCAAAACCAGTGAATAATTTTGCTGCATTTCTTATTTCTTCGGAATATCTGATTGGAATTCTACTAAAAAAAGAATCTGGAAATAAGTATAATGTTCAATGGAAAAGGAATTATGTACAATAATGTTCAGTGGAAAAGGAATTGTGTACAATAATGTTCAACAGAAAAGGAATTGTGTACAATAATGTTCAATGGAAAAGGAATTATGGACAATAATGTTCAATGGAAAAGGAATTGTGTACAATAATGTTCGATGGAAAAGGAATTATGTACAATAATGTTCAATGGAAAAGGAATTGTGTACAATAATGTTCGATGGAAAAGGAATTGTGTACAATAATGTTCAATAGAAAAGGAATTGTGTACAATAATGTTCGATGGAAAAGGAATTATGTACAATAATGTTCAATGGAAAAGGAATTGTGTACAATAATGTTCGATGGAAAAGGAATTGTGTACAATAATGTTCAATGGAAAAGGAATTGTGTACAATAATGTTCGATGGAAAAGGAATTATGTACAATAATGTTCAATGGAAAAGGAATTGTGTACAATAATGTTCGATGGAAAAGGAATTATGTACAATAATGTTCAATGGAAAAGGAATTGTGTACAATAATGTTCGATGGAAAAGGAATTATGTACAATAATGTTCAATGGAAAAGGAATTGTGTACAATAATGTTCGATGGAAAAGGAATTATGTACAATAATGTTCAACGGAAAAGGAATTGTGTACAAAAACAGACTGCCCACTAGACCTTATTTGTTTGTTTAACCCGAAAACCAATTTTCAGTGTTATAATGGTAACAATAACAATAGTAATTATTATTATTATTATTATTATTATTATTATTATTATTATTATTATTCTTCTCTTCCGTATTGACCGTTTGACAGTAATAATTTAATAAACAAGTTATAATATTTCCCTATTAACGGCAATTAACGAAGAGCTGATCAAACACTGGGACGTGCTCGATGAACTTCCAACTGCAAGATGAATATAATGACATGTACCCTTAAATTATGAATATTATGGTATGTTTAATATGATTTAATCATATGGTGTATATTTCAAATTGTCTATTTCTTATCTGCAGATCGGTTTGTTCTTTGGTTCTCCGGCGTTCCTGCGGAAGGATATTCGTATTTGGACAGCGAGAGAGACTACGAACGTGGCCCCTTTTAAATGGCACCTTTAAAGGAAACAAGTTAGTTGGACTGCAAACATGAATGGTTCAATCGAATCGGGGACTGTTCCAAGCCACGTACATAAGAGAGTATAAGAGGAGGAAAGGAGCGATGATTCCGCTGTCATAGTTTCCTCAAATGTTTCAGTGTCTTAATTGTTATTCCTGTCTAGTGGTAACACCTTACCTGAGTGCCACGTATTGGCATATACAAACACATACACATAGTGAAATGAGTGTACGTGTGGTTTTTGGGATTGTTTAATCTGCTTCAAACAACGGGTCGCTACATCATCTGGGTACAGAGGAAAGTCACTCATCCAAACGCTACCCAGACCCAACGCTGCTTAACTTCGCTCATCTATTAGGAAACAAAGTTAACGTGTCCACGACATAGCACTTGGAGTGATTTTATATCACGTGGGTTTCACGGGCATAGTAAGGATTTTCATGGTACAGAAAATACTACCATGAGTCGGAGGAAGGATCATAGCGATTCTGCAACGCTTAAGGATCACATTGACATCCTTCAACCAACGTCAATTTGGAAGTGAATCTTTGACGAGGAGATCACCTCACGTGCGACCCATTCAAAGACGGTCCCATGCCAGCATGATAAATGATGATGGGGCGAGGTGAAAAACCCGCTGCACGTAATTTATTTGGCTCGAACTAGTTCTCATCTTTAAGGGGACTTGTTTTCCATGTTGGTGGCGTTACCGCCCGTTTTAATACCCTAAGTTGAACGAAGGACGTTAAACGAACCACCCAGCCAACACCTTACGTGTATGTGACATAAACATTTTTAATTAAAAAAAGTGATATTTCGTCTACGAAAGAAAAGAGTTTTCACATTATAATAAAAACCCATTCTAATAGACAGAGTTTATTTATTGTGAAACAAACTCTGTCTATTAGAGTGGGTTTTTATTATTATATTTTGACCTTCACGTAGAAAAGTGAAGTTTTTGCAGTTTTTTCACATTTTAAATCATTATTTTGAAAAGACAAAGTAGAAAAAAATCTTTCCTCTAAAATATTTGCTGCAAAAATTTCAGACACTGAATATAAAACTATATACACTGTATATATTAAAGAGCATTTGTATAGTATCTATTTGTAAATTTATTTCAGCGACGCAAATGAATTGCAAGACATTCTCGAATTCTGAACAGATTATGAGGAGTATCAATGTGTGCATTCAAGCTTCCAAACGAAGAAGAGTTCCTATTGAACAAGTATAACAGTTGGGCTGAAGGAATGATGAAAGAAATTCTCTCGATTTCTTTGAAGTGAGCATTGACTATTGATGGGGCATCCTTTAGGGAAGATGAATGCAGGGACAAAGCAGTCAGCCAGGTATGTTAGAAAGCATATTCGGAGCAAGTGTAGTTTACGTCCCCCTGTGGTGCCTAGTGTAGTTTACCTTCCCCTACATTATCCTAGTGTAGTTTACGTTCCCCTACATTATCCTAGTGTAGTTTGCGTTCCCCAACTTTGTTCACGTATATCTACCTAATCATATAAAACGTTAAAACTAACGAAAATATTACGACTTAACCTAACCAATCTTAACCTAACCAAGCCTTATAAGGCTAACTAAAGAAGGCTGGGGGCCCTGATCTTCAGGTGATCCAGTACTTTTTTATATATAAAACTTATAATATTTTTGTAGTATGAGATTAAGCCTATAATATAACAAGTAACCAACTTTTTAAAATTAAAAGTTACAGTCACTTTTGCTCGACTCTTCCTTTAAACTATGAATTCCAACTGATAAACAGAACAAGACGCATACGCAATGAAAGCAATACTGATTTATATACATATATAAACGTATTAAATGGATCACCTGAAGATCAGGGCCCCCAGCCTCAATTACCAAATGATATCTTCGTTAAAACTAACGAAAATATCACGACTTAGCCGAACCAATCGTCAAGGACGTACAGTTGGCCTAACCGGGCATTTAATTTAATTTATTATTGTATTTGGTACTGTAAAGCAAAAAACAAAAATACATGGGGGGGGGGCCCTGATCTTCAGGTGATCCTCTTAAATTTTTAAATGACCGTGTATTAAATTTCTAATCGTTCCTTAAATGTAAACATGACGTTTCCCTAAATGGCGTTTAAACTGAAAGAAGACAGACTCAGTGCTTCGATATTTAAGCATTTCAACGGGGCTTACAAACAATCTGTTTAGTCTTGATCTATAAATAAATGAATATATTATATATATATATATATATTATATATGTGTGTGTGTGTGTCGGGGTGTATGGGTGGGTGGGTGTGGGTGTGCATGAGTACTTCTGCTTAGGTTCACCTGCAGTTTATAAAACTTTTTTCACCCATCTTTCTTTAAAGCCTTATCAAGATCAAATTTTCTGCGGTCAGTGTATCACCTGTCAAACGCCAATTAAGCATCTGAGAGTCTTAATGACCTGTTTAATGGTTCGGTCATTTAAAGAATTTAACTGATGAGTAAAATTTGTTTCTGGGGAAACAATTAACATAAAGGGAAGAGTTGAAAATTTCTATAAATGTCTACATATTTGAGAAAGAATTGAATAGAAATTCGTTAAGGTTCAAAATGAACATATTACAAAGTGAGTACGAAGTCTTTGTAAGTTAAAGCAATTTTGGATCAATGAAAGAAAGCCACCCCCAAAAGTTTCTAGTAAACAATGCCACCCCCGACCCGTTTGGGGTGGCTTTCTTTCACTGATCCGTTAACCTTATAAGGCTAACTAACGAAAATATCACGACCTAACCTAACCAATCGTTAGGTCAACTGTACGCCCTTGATAATTGATTAGGTTAGGTCGTGATATTTTCGTTAGTTAGCCTTATAAAGCCTTATAAAGCCTTATATCACTACCTACCTAAATAACTTACAGATCAATGAAAGAAAGCCATCCCGAATTGTATCAATGAAAGAAAGCCACCCCCGACCCGTTTGAGGGTGGCTTTCTTTCATTGATCCGCAATTTTATCTAATATATATATATATATATATATATATATATATATATATATGTGTGTATGTGTGTGTGTGTGTGTGTGTGAAAATGAACAATGAGTAATTCCTATATTCGTATATTTTATTTCATATATTTATATTCATATAATACTCATATTCATATGTATGTACGTCTTATATTCATTTTTACATATAGAGTCCAAATTCGCATAACGATGACGAAGTTCGGATAAAATTTTTGGTTCGCTTTCTATTTTATTTCTGCTGAACAATTGGTGAATTATTTCTTTTTAAATTACTTAATCAATTTTTTAGATTTAGCTTAATAATGTAATCTTGTTAAATTCTGCAATGTTCGTTTTCTGTAAACATTCTCTCTTCGTTATAAAAGATGAAGTCATGTTTTGCTTAACGTTTAATTTTAAATCTTAAGCATTTAATTTATGCTCATATGCATGTTTAATTGTAATTCATAATAAAATGCATATTTCAACTTCCAATTTTAGTTAACTCGGCAGATCATGATAACATCAGATCTGTCAATATGCGGTTTAAAATAAATCATGGCTTCATCTTCAAATATATTGCTTATCTGTCTAGACATTGCTACAGCTAAAATATTTACCTTATCTTCAAATATTTTGCAAAATAATTCAGCCTATTGAGAATAAAAAACAAAACAGGTCAACGTGAAATAATAATGATGTCAACAAAAAATTGCCTATATAAAGTTAAATAAATTTTCAAACTGTCATTCTGATTGTCTGATCTAACTTACAGGCTAAGTATTACCTGTAACACTTTAGCAGTAAACTACAGTAAGAGAATATCTTTGTCTTCTCCTTCGAGCCTTGCTCTCTTCAGAGAACTTAGTCTTAAATAGAGAAAAATAATTTCCTGATACGTTACAAGAAGAATCGGGGAACCTTCAGAGAATTTAGTAAGCTTCACAGAATCCTACGATCCGCTACATGAAGAAATCGGAGAGTAGTATAAGAGAAACTTCTGCGATTCCCTATACGGTACCAGATACTCCAGAGTAACAAATTCGTTGCTGCTACCTAACCAGAACCCCGTCAACTTCGAACCGAACAAGGCTATAGACGGAGGGGTTAACATAAACACACACACACACACACACGCACACCCACACACATATCTCTCTCTCTCTCTCTCTCTCTCTCTCTCTCTCTCTCTCTCTCTCTCTCTCTCTCTCTCTCTCTATATATATATATATATATATATATATATATATATATATAAGAATACAGTAGTTTTATACGCTATATTATACTTTAGGTTCATCGGTATTTTGTATCAATCTTAAATAAATTTTATACACTTGCTTTGAAATTTTCGAATTGGGCATGACTTCATGATTTCTTTATAGGGAGAGAAAGAAAGAAAGAAAAGAGAGCTGAAGGGATGGAAGAAAAGAGTGAAAGGTGAGGGGGTAATTGGGTGAGTAAGAGAGATAAAAATAATAAATGTAGTAGTAATAATAATAACTAAATAAAATGTGGGCGCGAAGAGTTTGCATGTATACATATTACGTGGGCGTCGTATAAATTTGTACGTTTTATGATTTTTCTGTGAGTGAAAATTAGTAATGAATGTAGTAAATGAGGGGTTTATATATATATATATATATATATATATATATTAACTTTCTTTATTCTTGCTGCTGGAAGTTAAATAAATAAATACCTGTCACCCTCTCGACCGCGAAGGTGACGCTGGTGGTCCCTCTTCTTCTAGCACTGGTTTGATGTTGGAGATAATCACTTTCCTGTGCTCTCCATCTCAGAATAGATAAATAACGGTAGAGAAATAATAATAATAATTATTATTATTACCCTTTTTTAACCCTCGACAACATTTACAAATTCTCCCTCTTTCTTCCCTTTTTCCCCTCCACCCACCGCTTTTTCCGCCCCAAACAAGTTTCGCCACAGGAGCCACCGCAAACCGACCCTACCCTTTCCTCTGGAAATGTACGCTCAAGGGCTTTATTCCCAGCTCCTATATTCTCCCTCCCTCCCCGCTTGGTATGCCTGCCACGACATTACTTTATCCAATATTCGCTTCGAAACAATGCGGAGAACCTCATTATATTTTTAAGAGTTGCAAATGGAATGCGTTAAATGATATAGTATATCGGATGAACGCAGTAACAGATAGAATGTGGGGCTCTACGTAGAAGGTTATCTCATGCCGTATCTGTTATTTGTATTCTTTTTAAAATCAGCATTCCTCGATCTTAGTTTTAAAGAACTCAAGAATAATACCATATCTGAACCGTAAATCATATCAGAATAATACTGTATCTGAACCATATATCATATCAGAATGATACCATATCTGAACCATATATCATATCAGAATAATACCATATCTAAACCATATATCATATCAGAATAATACCATATCTGAACCATATATTATATCAGAATAATACCATATCTAAACCATATATCATATCAGAATGATACCATATCTGAACATATCTATACAGCTAACTACGAGTATATCTACAGAGCCTTCAAACATATAAAATTTCTTAGATCTTCATATAAGCTGCGTATAAGTGAATTACTTCCATCTTGAATTACATTTTCTCAGTAAAGTACTTTATGAATGTTAAATGAAATTTCTAATTAAGTAAGAACAACGCGAGATGTTTTAATATTAAAATACAGAAAGGTAATTCTCCGTTTTGTAATAGTATTAAAATTTTAATATCTTACCGTATTTTCAATTAACCATTAACATTTCATTTTAGTTCCTTTTAAGCACTACTTTAAAATGGTATGAATGAGTGAAATGTACGTATGTTTAATGTTAATGGGATTGTTTTCATACTTATACAATACAGGAAACTGTATAGCTTTCAATGTAATACTATTACTAATAATAGTAATATTATTATTATTATAATTATTATTATTATTAATCGCCCTACGGAAAAGTCTAGATTTACAACAAAAAACGTTAAAATCAAGAATTTAATAATCAAGTTGGATGTCTGAATTTTATTTGTGCAATATTTGGCATGTATTTGACTTCTGAAAGAAATTTACACTCTGCTATTATCTCTCGATTATTATCAATTCTTTCGTTCGAAATAGTTTTTCTTTAAGCCAAAAAGGACTTATTGTTATTTGAAACTAAATATTTTAGTAATTAGTCATTTAAAATATACACATTTTGGGCTCCTTTTCTGACAGCTGAAGTAAACCCATATACTCGTAAATATGTAGAATAATTTGTAGAAAAGTTGCATTTTCTTTATTATTATTATTATTATTATTATTATTATTATTATTATTATTCCTGATGAAACATTGCAGTCCTATTGGTACTGGAAGGGTTAAGTGGCTTTCAGGTCTTCTTTTATATTTATGCAATAAACTTTGATTCACGTAATTCATCTTCTTTACCCCAAAAGCGAGACAGTATTTAAAATTTTGTTCTCCCTCTGTTGAGTCATCAACGTGCACGAGTGGATAACGTCATGATCCACAAGAATGACATCTTACAGTAAAAGAGGAAGGTTCGAATGCTTCCCAAGTAAGATCGAAAATTTGTCATATAGTGTATTTATAATGTATTTAGTATTAACTTCTAATTGTCTAATAATACCTTGTTGCGGGTTAACATATAATAACTAAAACTAAGTGAAAGTTTACTGAAATTGAATTTCCTTGCCATTTCCTCCAATAGATGGCGCCTCATGTTGAAATGACTAGTTTTAAATCTGAAAACCTATAAAACCCCAGTAAATATTCTACACAGAAGCACCTAAACCACCAAAATCCCAAGTCTGAGTTAAGGAAAGCTCGACCTTGAGCCTTGAGCTACTGTAGTTTAATATGTAGCTGACACCAACACCTAAAAATTGTCCGCTCTATCTGCTTTAGAACCGAGAGTTAAAAAAGGACTAAACATTACAAAATACAAAGTATTTCGAGAGTTTGTTGATAGTAAATTGAAAGTAGACCGAAAGTAGATGAAGCGGTCCTCTTCTTAACAAGCTGTACCCTCTAAAACCAAAAGAAAAATTTAAAAAGTAGCCTATCAGGAATTAAAGACAACTTTTCCAGTTACTCTCAGTGTACTTTCGGCTTACCAAATGTACTCTTTAACTAATTTATATTCAGAGTACGTTTGGTCCTTTTTTTCCTCTCGATTCTAAAGTACGCAGAACGGATAGTTTTGAGAGTTTGCATGTGTTGCATATTCGGCCGACTGAAAGTGTACTCTCTCACAAGTGACATAATCGATTTCATATGTCAGATTTCTCCCAAATACATTGTCCAGACCAGCTACAAATGGAACGTTTAGTAAATGTCATGAACGCTTATAAAACGTCAATAAACTGTTTATGAGGTTTACTAAACGTCCTATTTCTTGCCTGGTATATCACTGCAATTCAATAGTAAAAAGAGATACCAAATTCGCTAAAATAAATTCGGCTTTTATTCGTGAGGCATTAAAAAAATTGTTGTTATTATTGGTAGTAGTAATAGTAATAGTAGTACAAGTAATAAACAAAGCTTAATGCATTTAATCTATTCGTTACCTCTATAAATTTAAAACATTACATGGCCATAAAATTCGATAATAGCGTGTCCCTTTTTTGTTCTTTCTCTGTATGCAAATTAATCAAAAACTGGCAAATCTTTTTTAAATCTTGATTAGAAAAGGTATTTTTTGATTCTTTTGATTAAATTCTTTTTATTTGGAAAAAGTTATTGTTATCCCACAATTTAATTTACACAGAAGGGCTCAGATTTGGTTCAGGGCATGTAAATCTTTGATATTTGTTCTCCTGAAAAATTTATGTTCTTTGTTTAGTGTTTGAAATCTCACAAGATTGGTTTTAGACCAAGTCATCTTAACTTTTATTATTTATTAAAAAGATTCCGTGTTTTACTTTCTCTTCTGTGGTGAAAACAATGCAAATTTAATAGTACAGGGTGAGCGGAAAGTCCCTGTGCACCTGTCTACTTCCAGCACAATTCCGGTACAGGTTCACTACACTTCTTGCAGCTGCACATGGACTTTTCGCTCACCTTGTAGTTACATTTTTAACGTTTATTCATGTCTTTGTAGTTCTATATATTATTTTATTCTTCAGTTTTAAAATCTTATTCTTGATGAATAGCAGCAGAACACGGTACTAAAGTCAACACCCTTGGTGTCACTGAAAACGGACCTCCGGAATGACTACAAAGTATAGCAAAATTCTAGTGGACAGATATTGATGCAAGAGATAGGATAAGCTCCAACCGCTTCGGCAATCTACAATGGCTGCGGTATTAAAACAACTGTTTTGTGAGTATTTTAGTGCAACTTAAAATACTTAATCGGTTTACTTTATGATTCATGCATGAAACTGCATTTATTTTATCCTTTCCTGCATCAAGTTTATTCCATTTGCGTTAAAATACTAACCTATTTTGAAAATCATTATCTAATACTCAAAAATGAATAAAATTGATAATAACTTTAAAACAATGAATTTACTTTCTTCGGATACAATGTATCTCCATTCAACAAGGCAAACTGCGAGTAAACAGGGCAACACTAACTTTTTATCGGTACGTGAAATTAAATAAATAAATAAAGCCAATTATTATAATTCAAATTTAGGTCAGATAAACTCATCCCCATTAAATAGTTATAACACATCATCCGAATAATTCTGACAATCAGAAAATTCTTTTGACTTTCCTTTTTTCAGAATTCCCCAAGGAGTGATGAAGTACTGTAATTTTAACTACTTAATGAATTTCAACTTATTTGATATCGAATTGGGTAAAAATAAATTTAATAGTCTTAAGAATGTTAAGTTATTATTATTACTAGCTAAAGTAGGCCCTACGGGCCCATTTAGCTAGAACTGCTGTACGGGGCCTTCAGACTCAGTATTAGGGTGCCTGCGGCTCCCAATTACTAGCGAGTCAGTTATTCAGTCAATAAAACTATAGAAAAGAACGCAGCCATGAAAATCTTAAGACTCACAAATCTTGATGCATGAGTTAGGATGTGAAGTTAAGATTTTCATTGCTGCGTTCTTTTCTAGCTAAAGTGGGCCCTACTGGCCTATTTAGCTAGACCTGCGGTGCTGGGGCCTTCGGCCCCCCCCCAATTACTAGGGGGGATCAATTGTTAAGCTTCACAAAAGTTCCTCTTGAACTTAAAGTAAATATTAAGCTTTCACTGCCTTAATAATTTCTTTTCAAAATCTTCGGTATCCGAGTTCAGCTTTTTTAAATAATTTTTTTTGACAGACTCTGCCTCAATTATATTATAGAAGATTATTATTATTACTCTCATTATCATTAATGCTACAATCGTCACGATTACCAACGTTACTGCACGTGCAAACATTTTTAGGGCAGTATAGTATTTAAAAGGAGCGAATAATATAATGATTTTGAAAATCTCTAATCGTTTGATCACATGACGCGCATTAATTTAAAGCAGTCTAAAACACTTTTCTTTAGGAGCTGTACCCAGCTTGTCGACAAAAAAAAATCTTACAAACACTTACAGACACTGAAAACGTTCCGTTTAATCTTTAACACAAAATTTCCTCTTAAATCAAAAATATAAAACAATAACCTAAATACCTAAATACAATAACAGTGGATCACCCCAGCAGCCATTTTGATTATTAAGCGTAAGCAAAGTCGCTTTAAATTATGGAAAAATGATATTATCAAACAGACATAAAAAAAATTACTCTAACAGACTTAATGCAATTATTGAAAGAGCGAAAGCAGATCACTGTTAAAGAATTGATGAAGAAAAATCCAATCCCAAAAAACTATGGAACACACTGAAGGATTTAATTAACACAAAGAAGGTCAAAACAAATCCCTTTTGTCTTCTCTCACACAAGGCGAAATTCTTACAGCGATCCCAAGAACAAAGCCAATTTGTTAAACAACTACTTCTTTGCAATATCGGCTCCAATACTGCAGCCTCGACTCCAGATACTGACACTCAATACCGACAATACATGCCACAACCAAATCCAAACTCATTTTTCTTTGATCCAATCCTATCGAACGATATTCCAGTAAAAATATACGGATTAGTATCCGCTGAAATTGCAATACCATTCAGTAACCCAATGAATGAATCGGTAACACTATGTACACTCCTTGACAGTCTAACGGAAGCCAAAGTATGCCCTGTATTTACGTCAGGTAACCAAAACACTCCATCCAATTATCTCCCTATTTCCGTATTGCCAATTTTAAGTAAACTATTTAAAAACAATCGTATACAATAAACTTACTAAATTCTTGAGCAAATACGATATTTTAACTAAAACACAATTTGGGTTGAGAGGTGAGCATACAACGGAAGATGCCATAAACATGATATTGGAAAATGTGTATCAGAACTTATACAGCAAAAAACACAGTGCCTTGATCTTCTTCGACTTGTCAAAAGCATTTGATACACTTTCGCGTGAAATCTTATTGAATAAACTTAACATATATGGAATCAGGGGAAATATCCTCAATTGGTTCAAATCGTATCTGACAAATCGTCATCAATACATCAGATTAAAGAATACTTTATTAGACAAGGCGATGCTAACTAGTGGGATCCCAAAAGGATCTATTTTGGGTTATTACTATTTCTAATTCACATCAACGATTTTCATCAATCAACCATATTAAATTGTGTACAATATGCGGATGATACCACACTTCTTCCTATCATAATTTTGACCTGATAAATGAAACAAACAGGCTATTACAACATGTTTATAAATGAATGTGTGTTAATAAACTTTTACTGAACTTGGCAAAGTCATCTTTTATGATTATTACAACAAAACATATAAATGCAAACTATGAAATAAAAATTGGGTATACCACTCTTACATGGTTAAATGAAGTAAAATTGCTTGACATTAATTTAGATGAAAAAACTAAATTTCAAAAGTTATGTACAACATATCAAATCCAAAATATTATGCTTTCTATCCAGATTATTTAAACTAAAAATAAGACTTCCTCAAAATGCACTTCTTACCCTGTATTATTCCTTCATCCTCCCACATTTATTATACAGCATTACAATGTAGGGTACCTCAAAATAATGTGTAAAATATTCTTTGGAAACTATACAATGGAAACTGCACTCTCCTCCAAAGGAGGGGATATATGGAATGCAATTGCCATAAATATCAGACAGGCTTCTTCACCAAATGTATTTCGCAAATCATTAAAAAAGTACTTCATTAACTCCTACTAATGTATAAGTTTACTATTGCCATTATTACCAGAGTAATTAAGTTCCCATTTTATAATTAATTATCAAAATATGATAATTTTATTAAACATTTTTTAATTTCATAATTTATCCTAACAAATTTATCTTTCATTAGGCATCATTTATTTTCTACTAAATATACAATGGACCATTTTTGTTAAAATTGTGTAAAATAATCAAACACTGCTTTTGGAAATTTGTACCTTTTGTTTATTATTATTATATATTATTATTATTATTATTACTTTCCATTTTCACTTTTATTATGCAATAAATAAACTGAATCTCATTACGTTTGCCTAAAAAGCTTCTATGCTTTCAACAACATATTCGGATTAGAATACTGTAAATACTCGTATATTAATGTCATATCAGATCTCTAAATCGTACAGGAAAATATTATAAGAATTTATCTATATTGTACTCGTATTCTTTTTCTGAATAAAGGGTTTTGTTTGTTTGTTTGTTTGACTCTAAAGTTTAGTTAGTTTAGAGTCTAAGCTAACTGGAACTAACCCAACCTAACGATTAAGGGTAATAATTTGACGTGTAGGTTAATAGGGTGTCCATACATCCCGGTTTTCAGAGGGCTGTCCGGGTCTTTAGAAAAACGTTTTCAGGGTAAAAAAAATACTAAGGTGTGCATTATTGTATTTAGTATTCATATATTCTGTTAGAAAGTGTTTTCAAATTAAGCTTATTGGCTATAGGGCATAGATCCGCCCCTTTCCCGGTTTTTCCAAACACAAATCTGGACACCCTATGTAAGTATCGAAAAAATATTCCCTCGCTAAAGTGGGAAAACGTCCCTTTTCGATATTCTCCTCTTCAATCCCTCTTCTTCTAACAGTTTTCTGTCAACAGTGGCTGGCAGGAAGGGAGTGGCTTCAGTATCTACTCATTTTTCCTTTTACTTTCTCTGAATAACTACTTTGCACGTGTTTAAGTCGTTTTTTAACTTTCTCTTCATTTCTAAACATTTCCTAAATTCTTTTAAACTTTTACATTTCTAAACTGTTCATTTCTAAACTTTCGCTTCGTGGGCTTTGTTAATCTAAAAAATCTGTAACTTTGTGATTAAAATGTTTAAATTTTTCTCTTTAGAAAAAACAAAGACAATCTGTGATCAAATCTGACTCTAGGAATTTTCTTGTAGAACATTCTATCCAGATTCAACAAAATCAGAAATATTAATTTTATTAACAACATTTAAATCGTGAGACTGACGGAGTTGTTCTTCATTCTTCATAGACTGTGACCGAGGAACCCTGAGGTTACTGCTTCGTCTGCATTCCCCACCTTTCCCGACATAGTGAGTGAAAAATACTCGTATCTTCGGATTGGGTTTTGAAGGTTATTTCAATTTTCCGTCGAGTATTATCTAATAATAACTGAATATGGTGGTTTAGCGTAACCTGATTTTCTCTTAACATGACACGAATGTTGATTTTTATTATAGTGATAAAAGAATGATCTTAATTTGCTATAATATTGGTCCCGTTCTGTACTACTTTTTTCATTTCAAAGCTCTTAACTTCAAGGTTATATTAAGTTTCCATAAAATTTGTATTAGAGATACAAAGACAAATTCTTTTCTTGCTTAATGTGCGGCTTTGTGTTTGACACTTGTTTTGACATCTTGTTTTTTTTTGTCTTGTTAACCCATTAGTACCCAGAGGTCTTTCCCGAGCCTGAATAAAATTGTCTGGCGTTAGCCAAAACAAAATAAGTAAATTGACGCTGGGCAATAATTGGTTAATGTGATAGTTTTACCATTTGCTTCTAAACAAATATTCAAGATTTTTCAGCAATATATGTATGAGAAAAATATGTAGAAATGTATAAATAAATCTTACTATTAAAAACATTACAAAACATAACATGATAACATAACACGATAACATAAAAATTATGTGAAGTAGTAGTTGAATACCTTAATATGAAGGATTCTTCGTTAAGACGAATAAAATTTTCTTGCATTTAGTAGAACAAATTAGTAAAAATGACACGATAGTCGTTCAGAAACAAATATGTGAAGAACTGTATTGATGTATACATATTTTTTCTACGTTCTCTCATTTTCAGGAAGTAAAATTTTTAACTAATTCTTAACATAAAAGTGTTACCATTAATCTGAATTTCTGTAGACAAATCGATAACTTTCTTTGTTTAATGACTTTTTAACAAGAGAATTTATAAATATTGTAGTAACTACAAGCGGTAGCTCGCTATCGCTCGCGACCATTGTACAACTTGGCCCTCCGCGCAGGTAGCCCTCCAGGCGGGTAGCACTGTAATCCAGCTACAAAATTAAAAAAACGCTATTACCCCCATTCCCCTCTCTCCCCCATCATCCCCCACTCCCACTCCCCCATTACTCCCACACACAAAAGTAAAAAAAACGCCATTAGCCCCACCCCTCTCCCCATTACCCCCTCCCCACTCCCCCAATTACCCCCTCCCCTCCCCAATACCCCCGGGGGGGTAGCACTGTGACATCTTATATACTATTGGGCTAAAATGTGTCTGTGTGTCTGTATGTCTATGTGTCTGTCCGCTTTCTTCGGAACCGTGCACAGTCTAAACGGGTAATGAGGAGAGGGGTGGGGGTAATGGGGGAGTGGGGTGGGACCTGCAATGTTCCCTCTAAGGTGTGCGCGTGTGCGCGCGCACCCAGCAAAATAAAATGCGCACAGGCTCAAGCGTATCATGAGTCACGACAGTAAATGAAGTAATTTCAAAAATATACCGTCACACAAGGTCTGACCATTTGCATCAACATACTCTATAGTCGCTCTATATTAGCCCGTATTGCAATTGCGCAATACGGGCTTTTTTTACTCTATGTATTTGCATTTTTTCTTTTATACATTAACGCATTGAATATAAACCTTCTCTTTCATATTTTTGCATAAAAACGAATAGTAATTATCTCATAATTCATAAAAAATAAAATTATTTTTATTTTATTCCTATTTTGTGAATGGATAAAATCTTCTATTAATCTTGATAGTCTATTTTAAATTGCTAAATGCTAAAAATTGTTTTGAGAAATGATAACTAAAATAGTCATTTTCAATTAATGTTATCTTTATTTTATTTCTTTATTTATTTGAATTTTATTTCACTATTTTTTATTTTATTCATATTTTTAGAATGGATAAAATGTTTTCTTTTTTAAGAATATATAATACAGGGTGTCTCAAAAGTCACTATCTATTTTGAAAAATAATGGGAATTACGAAAAACTGGTTTAAGACATGAAAAATATATTTATTTCAAAGTAAGTGCCACAAAGAATTAGTACTATTTATTTATCTGTCTCCACATGGCGACCATCAGTGTCTCTACAGAGCTCAAAGCGATAAGTTGTTTCCCGGAACACACTTTCCAGCATTTGAGGTGTTATTTTCTGAACTGCATCGGTAATACGATTTCGAAGTTCGGCTACATCACTAATTCTTCTACCAGTGTACACCTTAGACTTAATGAAACCCCAGGCGAAAAAATCTAATGGTGTTAAATCGGATGAACGTGCTGCCCATGGTTGTGTTCCTCCACGACCAATCCAGCGACCGGGGAAGCGTCTGTCAAGATAATCACCTACAATTATTGCATAATGGCACGGTGCTCCATCCTGCTGAAAAACTACTGTGTCAAGAATGCCATCTGTAAGAAGTTGAGGTTCGAGGAATTGTTCAAGCATGTCAAGATAATACACCAATTAACTTTTTTTAAATACACAGATTTGCACCAGAAGTACATATCTTTATGCCAGCATAGCATTTTTTTAAAAAACATCTAATGTCACCGAAATAGATAGTGACTTTTGAGACACCCTGTATTGTAAACAGTTTTTTAATATCCATTTAATAGTACCGTAATGATCAAGCTATCACCTTATGGAAATAATATTTATTAAGTATTTAATATTTATATATATTTCATTTTGAAGATAATAGCGCTCAGAAAAGTTTGCACAATTTTTCACCATGAATCTAAATGTATGCACAACGAAAATTTCTTGCGCACACGGACTAAAAAAATTAGAGGGAACATTGGGTGGGGGGTAATGGGGGAGATGGGTGGAGGTAATGGGGAGAGGGGTGGGGGTAATGGCGTTTTTTACTTTTCTGTGTGGGGGTAATGGGGGAGAGGGGGGGAGTAATGGGGGTAATGGCGTATATAGCAGTATATGTCACAGTGCTACCCGCCCGGAGGGCCAAGTTGTACAACGGTCGCGAGTGATAGCAAGCTACCGCTTGTATACTGCTACGGTAGCAAGTGTATGTCACAATGTGAAGCTCAAGATTTTCACGGCTGCGTTCTTTTCTGTAATTGTGACCTAGGACCGGGAAACTTGACAGAGCACATCGGCAGCTCATGGGCTATCAGTTGGTGGTGGTTGCAGAATTTTCCGATGTGCCGTTTAGTCTGTGCACGGTTCCGAAGAAAGTGGACAGACACACAGACACATTTTAACTCAATAGTATATAGAATATATTTAATATTATGTACCATTCGTGTCTGCAGAAAAACTTTTCAGTCTCGAGTTATCCTTGGTATTGCAATTTCTTCTGAGTAAATCATATCACCGACATACTCTTAGATTACGTTAAAAAATGCGCCTGCTATCTTCGTTAAAACTAACGAAAATATCACGACTTAACCTAACCAATCGTCAAGGGCGTACAGTTGACCTAACCGGGCATTCAATTTAATGTATTATTATATTGGGTACTGTAAAGCAAAAAACAAGAATACATGGGGGCCCTGATCTTCAGGTGATCCAATATCTATTCTTACAGAAATAACATTAAATTAAATTTTAAATAATTCCAGGTATCATTTAAAGAGTTTTACTGATATGGAGAGTGTATGTAATTTCTTAAAGATGTCGTTTTCAAAGCTAAGAACCCAGTAGTAAATAGCCTTTGTTATTAGTTTTTATTATAATTCGTCCTATGACTTTTCTTTGTAGCTGTTTTTTTAAATTATTTGTGGTGTATTAGTAGGCTGACCATACGTACCGTTTTGAACGGGACAGTACCGTTTTGTATGGGTTTTTGTATGGGTTCTGTCACTGAAGAATAATTGTAAGCTCAAGATGTTTATGTACTTACTTTTTCATGAATACAGAATATTACATAACCCCCGTCCCTTTTTTGCCATCCCAATGTCCCGTTTTTGTCTCAAGGAAATATGGTCAGCCTATGTATTAGTCTTAGTATTTCTTTCGATAACCTCATTGACTGGCTTATGTGGAAGATACATTAACTTCATAATAAACAGAAACAATACTGTGAACATTTTCTTATTGTGGACCAAACGTTTTGGACAACTTATTTCTTATTTTCAACTTTATTACAAAACTTTTTTATGCAAGAAGGAGTAGCGAAGGGAAAACGCCCGCTAAAACATCCCCCCCCCATGGAAGAAGTAGAGAGCAAAAATCAAGGTTCAAGGTTTTTGAGATGCCTGGACACTCTACGCTTGAAGGACAATACTGTACAATAAATAATTGAAGTGTACATTACACTGCAACACTAAGTGACATTAGGTCTGTTCAGTAGTTGAATGGGTGGCCGTCTTCTGCGTTCAGATGATGAAGTGATCCGCGGTTCGGATCCCACGTAAAGCTGTAGGCTCCTTTTATCAATCACATGATCTTTGATATCACTAAGGAAGTTAAACAACCCAAATTTTATATATACAGTAATATATATATATATATCCACCATGGTAGCATATATATAGTAGTTATGATGTCAGGATACAAATTTGAAGGTTACGGTTTTGAGTCCCGTCTCGGATTTTGGGATTTCAGATTTTAGAGATTTCCTGAGGCCTTTCCTCAGAGCCTTTCTTAGAGCGGTCATGTTTCGGATTCCACGTTAAACTGTAGGTCCCCGTAAAAGTGAGACAACAAACTTGACTTTCATTTGAAAAATATCTTCAAACTAATCTTAATATCTACATTAAGGGGATTCATTCATTTATTCATTCATTCAAAGGATTCAAAGAAACACAGGAAGATCTCTAAATCTTATTTACGGCAGTAATGCCCTCAAAAGAGTTTCATAATGTAAATAAATCCAGTGTTATCGTAAAAGAGTATTGTAGTGTATTGGTTTTTTTTAAAGAAGATAATGTTTAATAAGAAATTAATGGTTTGTTTATAAGAATTTAATAATGTTTTGTTTAATAAAGGAGAAAATAATGTTTAATAAGAAATGTAATTATGGTTTGTACGTAAATAAGAAATTGATAATGTTTTGTTTGAAATTAAAAATATAAAAATACGAATTGGCAACACATGAAATGTGCCGACTCAGAATGCTCAAAAACGGCAGTCTTCGGGTGGGTTTGCTCCGATTAGGTGGTTTTTGGTTTTTCGTATTAGAATGTTATTGTTTATTTAAAATGTTAATTATGTCTCTCTCCGCGATTAAATGTTAACGCTAATTCCGCACTCGCTTTACAACGTTGGTCCAGTTGTTTCGATATAAATAAAAAGTCAGTAAATAGTGAATAAAAGTGTGCAATTATCCATGGTCCTTTCATTGTTCGAAAGAAAAATGGCGTTTGCTGGCCCAAGGGGGCTACCCGCGTCCGTATAAAGAGAGAGAGGAAACGAGTGATAATACTGTAGTAAGAAAAGGAAAAATACTGAAAAGAAAGCAAAGAGTAGAAGGAAAGAATGTTTTTTCTTATAAATCACGACATTTTTTAGAGGACGTGGGAACACCCTTATATTAATTTAATAGGAACACCGCTGCTACCAAAAACTGTCGTGATTTATAAAAAAAAACATTCTTTCCTTCTACTCTTCGCTTTCTTCTCAGTATTTTTCCTTTTCTTACTATTATCACTCGTTTCCTCTGTGTCTTTATACGGATGGACGCGGGTAGCCCTCTTGGGCCAGTGATCGACATTTTTCTTTCGAACAATGAAAGGACCGGGGATAATTACACACTTTTATTCACTATTTACTGACTTTTTATTTATATCGAAACAACTGGACCAACGGTGTAAAGCGAGTTCGGAATTAGCGTTAACATTTAATCGCGGAGAGAGACATAATTAACATTTTAAATAAACAATAACATTATAATACGAAAAACCACCTAATCGGGGCAAACCCGCCCGAAGACTGTCGTTTTTGGGCATTCTGAGTCGGCACATTTCAAGTGTTGCCATTTCGTATTTTTATATTTTTAATTTCAAACAAAACATTATCAATTTCTTATTTACATACAAACCATAATTAAATTTCTTATTAAACATTATTTTCTTCTTTATTAAACAAAACATTATTACATTCTTATAAACAAACCATTAATTTCTTATTAAACATTATCTTTAAAAAAACCAACACACTACAGTGTAAAGCAAGAAAAAACATTACAAATAATTAATAAAATTCTATAGAATGTTTGTTCATATCCACCAATAAAGCTTGTCATTATCATTATTATTATCAGTATCATTATTATTAACTGACAATGAAAGTTAAATCTTGCAAAATGTTTCAGGTGCATTGGTTTGAATCCAGTCCAAGTAACTTTCGACTCTTGTGAAAACTCCTGGATACCCATCCAATGCACAAGGCTTACCCCAGGAAACAATTCCAACTATGAAGTTATGTCCTCCTGCTTCCAAAATCAGGGGTTCACCTGAATCTCCATTACAGGTACCTTTATTCTTTTCGTAAGCACAACTCATGTCATCTGTAATCCACGAACTATTGTGTTTGTAATTTCGACATTCACTTGGGGTGAGCAAATTCGCTTTCAATTTATTAAGAACAGCAAGAGAGCTTCCTTCAGCACTGAACCTACCCCATCCTGTTACTGTAGCAGTCTTCCCTGAAATGTTTTTACTGTTAAATGGAAGACAAACAGGAGAAATTTCTCTTGTAATCTGAACCGACTTGGAGAGTTTTAAAAGAACTATGTCATTCTTATAGGGTGTATTTAGAATCCAGGATGGAAAATATATGATCTGTGAGATCGTCATATGTATAGTTTTAGGAGTTTCATCACTGTCGTACTTATCGTGGTCTGCGAGTGAAACTATTATCCCTGAAGGACTGAAATGGGCTGCACAGTGGGCAGCAGTCAAGATCCACTGGGATGATATTAAAGATCCACCACAAAACTGAGCTTTAGATTGAGTGAATCTAAGGGCTACTTGCCATGGAAATTCATGTAAACCTGCTTCTTCGCCTCCAACGAGTCGAGTAATAGGGTTATTTCTAATTCCGCATGTACAGCTAAAGGAAGTGGCAGTGGTTGTAGTAGCCTTAGTCGTTGTTGTGGTAGTGGGTTTTGTGGTAGGAGGGGTAACGGCAGTGAAGGAAACTTCACACATAAATCCAAAACTACCAGCATTCGTTTTAAGGGAAGATTTTATTGTAACTTAAACTGTGTTATCTGTTCTTGTAGAAAAAGTTAACCCGCAGTATTTTTGTTCAATTCCTTTTACAATGTAAGCCAAATAATTTTCTCCACAATTTGTCGTTTCCTTTACATCAAACAATGGACGTGCTATGGTCATATCAGAGGCAGAAGGAGCATTAA
>JAJOZX010000092.1:1825000-1900000 GCA_023014485.1 Bathynomus jamesi | reverse complement strand
ACCAGACGGGCACAAGAGATATGAAAGCGAATTACAGTTGAAATCAAACTCAAATCGCGAATGTTTTGATTCGATATACTTTGAAAACAATGATAAAAACTGAATTTCGATGTCATACGCAAATCACCTAAACAAAACGAACGAAACGATGAGTTATTATAAAGAAAAACAAGTCAAAGTATAGCTGAAGGGAAAGACCCTGATTATAGTCGGTGATTTTATTGACCAACATGTCGTGGAAAACCTAAGAGGTAGATAGAGCGCGTATATGCCTGACAACTATATAAGGTTGCCAGGTGTTCTGTATTTTATGTGTTCAGAAAGCGGTCCGGATTAAAGGTGTATGGGACCCATTGAAAAATGGACTCCTAATAACTAAATTTTCACTACGAAACCCTACCCAAACACGTAAAATATGGGGGACACCCTATACCTGGCAACCTTACTCACAACAGTCAACAGTATGTTAGACTTAATAAGATGAAGAAGAAGCCAACGCGAGTAAGCTGAGTTAATTCTAGAAATCGTGGAAACTTGTGAAATAAATTTAAATCTATTATTAAAAAAGTGACTATAAAAAATCTCGCACAAAGTGAGCAGAACGCACAACCTCCAAACTAAATTGGCTTATGACAGCCTCAGGAACAAATTAAATAAAAATGTGTATATAAGAGACTTAAAAATAATAAAGGCAAAAAAGCAGAAAATTCATTTCAACAATTTGAAAAGAAATCTCAAAAGAAAAATAAGAGATATTTTGGTTAGTGTGTTCATGAAATGAAAATGTTTCATAGACTAATTTAGAAGGAACCGAATGGGGTTCTATAATTATACGTAATAAAATAAAAGACTCGATGACATTCGACTATGTTGAGCATTGTACTTTAAATGAAAAATGTACAATGTGGGAGAGTGTATTAATCTTTGTGGTACTCATTTCTCAGAATCGTGAATGAGACATAGAGTTTTACATAGCGTTGCTCAGGGTTCCCTACTCTCTCTCATTCGCTATATTATTAATAATTTTACCTAATAAAATTTTATTTATTTATGTCAAATTAAGTGCTGATGGGTATGAGTTAATTTTAGACTCGATAGTGTAAAGCAGCGTTTCCCCAAACTATGGGTAAATTGCCCAGTGGGTGGGGTAATTTGGCTTTTCCAGTGGGGTAATTTGGTACTCTGCAAGTACTTCTAAAGTACAGAAAGTGCATAGCTAAACGACATGGCAACACTGGGGTAGAGTGACTACTTCAGCAATAAAAATGAGCAAAATGAGAATGATATTTACGGTCGGAAGGTTGTCGGATTTTTTGCCCAATCCTTTAGTTCCATCTTTACAGTACTAAAAGATACTCGTATTTATATACTAATTATGTCAAAACGATATATAAAAAAATATAGGGTGAGCGAAAAGTCCCTGTGCATCTGTCCACTTCCAACACAGTGCAGGTACAGGTTCACTACACTTCTTACAGGTGCACAAGGACTTTTCGCTCACCCTGTATATATTACATATTACTACTCCCTGTTTAGCATATGAATGGGAGGGGGGAAGTAAGGAATGGGTAAGAAATGAAATGCTACTACTTTTTTTTTAGGGTTGGGGTAAAGAAAAGATGACCAACGAATTCGCCTCACATAAAATGTGAAAATGTGATAAAAAATAATTTTTCAAACATTTCTAAATTAAATTCTTATGAAGTTTTGGACCTTTTCCAGTTTGTGTACCGTTTTTCATATAATTTATTTTTGAGAATATTTTTGTTAAAACTAACGAAAATATCACGACTTAACCTAACCAATTATCAAGGGCGTACAGTTGATCTATTATTAATTATAACATTGTTTGTTTCTGGAATAGTATTTACTATTTACTAATAGATCAACTGTACGCTCTTGATAATTGGTTAGGTTTAGGCTGACCATACGTACCGTTTTGAACGGGACAGTACCGTTTTTTTTATGGGTTCTGTATGGGTTCTGTCACTGAAGAATAATTGTAAGCTCAATATGTTTATGTACTTACTTTTTCATGAATACAGAATATTACATAACCCCCGTCCCTTTTTTGCCATCCCAATGTCCCGTTTTTGTCTCAAGGAAATATGGTCAGCCTAGTTAGGTTAAGTCGTGATATTTTCGTTAGTTTTAACAAAAATATTCTCAAAAATAAATTATATGAAAACGGTACACAAACTGGAAAAGGTCCGAAGTTTTTAATATATTTTTCAGGGATTGTTGTTTGACCAACTTATTTTTGCGAATGAGATTCTTTGTTAATAACTTAACTACTTCATTGAATATTAACTTCAGTAAAAATTGTTACGGTTTCGCATTCGCTGTAAAAAGTGACTACTTATTTATAACTTTACATAAAAAGTAAACAAAAATGTACAGGATATTGTGTATCTTTTAAATGTGTATCTTTTAAATATCTTTTAAATATCTTTTAAATGTGTATATTTTAAATATTTTTTAAATATCTTTTAAATATGTATCTTTTAAATAATTAATAAAAAGAAAATGTCCTTACAGTCCAGTTTGTGTACTAATTTTGTCACTTCGGTGTTCACACTAAAAGAGCTTTTGTAATATTATCTATCAGTATATTTAAAATGTTTAACAGCAATTTATTATAAAGTCCAATATTCAAATCAGGAGGCAAATTATCGATCTATATCCATTTTACTTACGTTAGGAAAGATATTTGAATAACGTGTGTACACGCTGATCTCAAAATATTTCGACGAAAATAGTCTCACATTTAAGTATCAGTTTTGTTTTATGGAGGGCTATAAAACAAACGACGCGATCTCAGCCGTATTAGGCGTATTATATAAAAACCTTAATAATAAAGAGTCTTGTTTATGGACCTATCAAATTTGGTATAATCTTTCACGACATAGTTATTTATAAATTATAAATTAGCTCCTTATAGTACAGTATATGGAACGTTGGTTTAAATTAGTTCAAATCATACCTGCGCAACAGAAATCAACACATCAAGGAAAATAACATTATCACCGCCGAACTAAAACTTACGCCACAAGGAAGTATTTTGGGTCCCCTACTATTTCTGATATACGTATATAAATGAGTCTCACAACTCTCACAACGGGAAAGGCTTCCAATATGCGGGTGACACCTCCTTGATGTACCCAAACAGCGATCCCGCGATCCTGAGTGAAATAGTAAATAGAGACACTACGATTGTATGTGACTGTCTGAAAGCTAATATTTCATCTTTAAATGAAGATAAAACGAACTTCCTGCTAATTACAAAAAAGAAATTAATACCAGAGTTCAATATTATTATCGACTTGCACATGATATCGCGTATCATTGAAGGGAAAATATTAGAGTTGCGCTTGATGACAAACTATCCTTTCGTCAATATATTGAAAACATAGATATAAATTATCGAAATTCTCGTTTATATTAAAAAAATTATATTTCTTTCCCACAACTTCACTTCAAACGGAGCTATTGAAGAATAGGGACCCAGCCTTCTTTAGTTAGCTTTATAAGGCTAACTAACGAAAATATCATGACCTAACCTAACCAGTCGTCAAGGGCGTACAGTTAACCTAACGATTGGTTAGGTTAGGTCGTGATATTTTCGTTAGTTAGCCTTATAAGCCTAACTGAAGAAGGCTGGGGTCCCTATTATTCAATAGCTCCCTTCAAACGCTATGCTTTTCTCTAGTTTATTCACATCTCACATACAACATCACTGCATATGGAAGTGCATGTGATTACAGTACATCATTAGCCCTTTAATCATAAACTAAAAGAGAATTCCTAGAAAATTAAATAAGTGATTATAATGTTTATGCATACGTAATCTTCAGGCAACAGCGAGTATTAAAACTTAAAGATATATTTCAAGTGCAGCTGAGCTCCCTAATGTTCAGAATTACAAAACAATTTGCCTCGATCATATTAATCGAGAATATAATGGGCAATCAGATACACCACGAACATCAAACAAGGTGTAGTGAATACTCTTATTTTAGTTTCAAGATAAATGTTAATTTTACCGTCTTGAATTTCGGAATAGCTATAAATTCATTTTAAATTAGTTACCCATCATAATTCAATTGTAAACCACATTAATACTAATTTTATGTATACTGTATTATTTTATTGTATGTAAACATAATTAATTATATATCACAATTGTCAGTTAATTATTTATATTCAAATAATTATTTTAATCTAATACCATGTCCATTCTGCAAATAAATAATAGAAATCCAAGGGTTATATTTTCCATCCTGGTACTGTCGCAGTTTCGCCTAACGGACTCAATACGGCTAGTGAGATAATCACTGGTTGGCACTTAACCAGCGGCAGTGCTTATGGCTACATCATCCAGGTTAATCTATACCGGATAGATACGCTACGGTCCCAAGCCGTAGCTTGCCTAGGCCCAACGACGACGACGACGAAAACCAACAATTGGTGACCCCGGAGTTGGATTACCCCCTTTTTACCCGAACGACTAGGACTAGACTGTAACGTCGTTCGTGCCCATCACCCCCTTCCCCGAGCGACTAGCAGACTGTAACGTAGCTCGTGCCCTCTGCCCCTCAACCCTGCCCGTGCGCTCGTCTAACCTCCACTCCTTCGTTGGTAACTTGTCGTCTTGCTTGTACGTCCAGCAGCATAGGAGAAGATGCCTGACGACGCTGGTGCCATCTCCCCTTGAGCGTAAAGCTCCCGTCTTCTGGCGGGTGATCCATATTTGGTTCCAACAAGTGGAATCACAATTCACTTGGAAGGATCACCGCTAGCAGGACAAAATACGATCATGTTTTGTCCTCTCTACCAGCGAGCATCATCTCTGAAGTCCGTGACGTCATCGTGTCTACTTCCACGAGTGAGGACCCATACAACGATCTGAAGTCTGCCATCCTGTGCCGCACCACTGTCTCGAGCGTGAGAAACTACATCAGTTAATCTCAAAAGAAGAACTTGGAGACCGTAGCCCTCAAATGCTGAGGGCTATGCAGTGCGCTCTAGGCGAACGCGCACAAACCTTCGATAAGGACATCTTTAGACAGTTGTTCTTGCAGAAACTTCCTCCATCACTCAGCGTGTCTTGGCCACTATGGATCCTGCTACTCCAGTGATAAACTAGCAGAAACTGCCGACAAAGTAGTGGAGATTGACACAGCTCCGGTCAACAACGTGAACACACAATCGGAACTGGAGTTGAAAGTGGAAGAGTTAAGTCAACAACTCAACCACGTTTGTTCTCTGCTACAAAATCAACGGCAAAGAAGCCATTCTCGGTCAAGATTTACGAAGAGGCATCGTTCGAGTTCCGGGAAGATCTGCTTCTACCACTCGAAATTTGGAAAGAAGGCTAGGAAGTGCATCTCCCCTTGCAATTTTTCGTCGGAAAACCCCAGCAGCGAGTCCTAATGGCGTCTAGTACTCGCACTGCCAACCTGTTATTCATAAAGGACAGGAACTCTGGTGTCAATTTCTTGGTCGATACCGGAGCGTCAGTCAGTGTATTCCCTCAAAAATCTGGTCATACGCACTCGGAATCTCCGCCTCTATACGCTGCTAACGGTTCACGCATACCCACGTACGGTACTCAGTCGCGTGAACTAAACTTGGGCCTTCACCGATCCTTCAAGTGGATTTTCATCTGTGCTCAAGTGCAGCATCCCATAATCGGCGCTGACTTCCTCCAGCATTTCAAACTCCTGGTGGATCTTGACAAGCGACGCTTATGCGACCAGGCCACACTGCTTTCTGTTCTTGCCAAACAGGTTGCCCTTCCGGACGCCTCGAACTCTGCACTTTCCCTCGTTCCCCCTAATTCCATGTACCAGTGCCTTTTCCAGCGATATCCAGGAATTCTTCAACCGATGCAGATGGGTGATACCATTAAGCAAACCATTACCCATCACATTACAACAAAAGGTCCCCCTGTGTTTGCAAAACCCAGACGTCTTGCCCCGGACAAACTGAAAGCTGCCAAATCGGAATTCCAGCTTATGATAGATCTTGGGATAATAAGACCTTCCAAAAGCAGTTGGTCCTCTCCCCTACACCTGGTCCAGAAGAAGTCAGGAGACTGGAGACCATGTGGGGATTACCGGTTTTGAATTCGACAACCATCCCGGACCGATATCCGATACCAAATGTCCAAGACTTTACTTCTCTTCTCCACGGCAAATCTATCTTCAGTAAAATAGACCTCGTTAAGGCTTTCCACCACATTCCCGTAGAGCCTTCGGATATTCCCAAGACTGCAGTTTGTACACCATTTGGGTTATTCGAATTTGTGAAGATGCCGTTCGGGCTACGGAATGCTGCGCAAACCTTTCAGAGGTTTATAGATGAGGTCACCAGAGGCTTGGACTTTGTTTATGCCTACATCGATGATTTGCTTGTGGCCAGCTCAACGGAAGAGGAACATAAGGAACATCTTTCACTCCTCTTTCAACGCTTAGAACAATACGGTGTTACTATTAATGCATCTAAGTGTGTGTTTGCACAGCCAACCTTGGAATTTCTTGGTCACACGATTTCGCAGCACGGAATTACCCCCCTTCAGGACAAGTGTGAAGTGAAAAAAATTACCCTATGAAGTTCTCCGACGTACGCGCAAATCATTTCTCATCCAGCGCGGTTCTAAGGTCGACAAGGTTTCTATCGATCGTCTTAAGCCTGCGTTTTTGGAATCAACCTTAAGCGAGGTACATGTAGCTACCAAAAAGGTCCAGGGGAAATCTGTGTCGTTCGGAACTCTTTGAACTTCCTCTCTGGTGGGGGAGTGTGTAGTGAATACTCTTATTTTAGTTTCAAGATAAATGTTAATTTTACCGTCTTGAATTTCGGAATAGCTATAAATTCATTTTAAATTAGTTACCCATCATAATTCAATTGTAAACCACATTAATACTAATTTTATGTATACTGTATTATTTTATTGTATGTAAACATAATTAATTATATATCACAATTGTCAGTTAATTATTTATATTCAAATAATTATTTTAATCTAATACCATGTCCATTTTGCAAATAAATAATAGAAATCCAAGGGTTATATTTTCCATCCTTGGTACTGTCGCAGTTTCGCCTAACGGACTCAATACGGCTAGTGAGATAATCACTGGTTGGCACTTAACCAGCGGCAGTGCTTATGGCTACATCATCCAGGTTAATATATACCGGATAGATGCGCTACGGTCCCAAGCCGTAGCTTGCCTAGGCCCAACGACGACGACGACGAAAACCAACAAAGGTTTACGGAGAGTGACTATGTCTCAAAGACGAACTATACTCCTCAATATAGCAGAAATTCCTACAGTGGAGTTGTGAAACAATCTACTGAATGAATTACAATCAGTCATTGCTCACTCAGCTTTTGTAAAGCAATTAAAATTTAACAAATTCCAAGGTTACTCAGGCCTCTCCTTTCTTTATTACTGTTATTAGTCATTATTACTTAATTACTGTTGTAATCATTAAAACTCTCATTACATTATCCTTCTAGTAATTTATCCAATCACTTTTCACTTCACGTTCAAAATGGTTTCATTATCTTTGTTTTAAGCTTTTTATATAAGTATATGCCCTAGTATTCAAGTTCATTTCTTTCAAGTCTTTAAAGTAGTTCGTGTTTTAAGACTCGTAAAAATTTATAGGATTTCTAAAGTTTATAAAATTCATAAAAAATTTTGCATTTAAATACTCAACATAGAGCACAATAGTCACAATACGTCTGAGTCCATAAATTTCCTTTACTCTTTAAATCAGTGGTTCCCAACCTTTTTTGTATGGTTATCCAAAATCCGATTCTAATCCAGCTCCATTATCCCAGTCATTAGATATTATTTTTTATCACTTCTGAATTATGACAATATTATTTTTATAACTTGTGAACCGTGTGTCATTACTCAACAAAATAAGTGTTATTACCCCAGTGGGGTAATTTACCCCAAGGTTGAAAACCACTGCTTTAAATCTTTTTTTAAATTTTATAATTATATCAACCAGTACATTTCAAATATTATTTTTATAACTTGTGAACCGCGTGTCATTACTCAACAAAATAAGTGTTATTACCCCAGTGGGGTAATTTACCCAAGGTTGGAAACCACTGCTTTAAATCTTTTTTTAAATTTTATAATTATATCAACCAGTACATTTCAGCCTGTTAGGCGTGTGCGTTTCCCAAAGGCATTTTGCTACTTTATACAACATTTGTATTTAATAATAAAATTATACAAATTTATGTAAACTCTGTATATATTCGTAAATAAATAAAAATAAATAAAAATAAACAAAATATGGTTTAACTTTGTGTTTAAAACCTTCGTCAATCTTGTATTTTAGGTTTTATTTGAAATAAAGTAAATTTACTTAAAAATTTTAAATTTCTTTAGAATTGATTGATTTCTTAGATTGATTTTAGACACCGAGAAAAAGTTAAGTCAAATATTTGAGTTTTGTTTTTAATTACAAAATTGGATTTATACGAAGACTGTGATGATAATACTATCATCATTATTATTAATACCAGTATTCTTAATAATAATAGTAGTATTAAGATTCATTTATGTTTCTTATTCGACTCACTCGTCGTTAAGGGTAACACAACTTTTGGAAGACCAAAAACATTCTTATAAATAAAAAATACATTCTTTTACACAAATCGTGTAAATACGCCCATTGACGCGGGCGTTAATCACCCTTTTTATCCTTATAATTATATACAGCGTGTCCCAAAGAAATGTATACCCACTTTGTTCGATAATACCAGCTATGAGGATAATAAATATATTACTTTTTATGTTTTTTAATAAAGAATTTTCTCCTGAATCTAAATATGTAATTATTTTTATTAAAAATTGAAAAACAAAAAAGTTACAGATGTTTAAATTATAATTATTATTTTCGAGACTTCATGTGCGATATTTTCTAATATTTTAACCGACTGTTTTGAGATACTTATGTTTAGTGTTGATATTGAAGCATAAATGTTGTAATTATTAGTTAATTCAAAAAATTTACAAATTCCATGGTTAAATGACACTTTATCTAAGATGTTCGACGTCTTCCAGAACGTTGTTTTGTAAGTTTTGCACAGTGCCGTCGGTTTCAAACTTATCTCGTATACGTGCAAAAATATTAGAAAATATCGCACATGAAGTCTCGAAAATAATAATTATAATTTAAACATCTGTAACGTTTTTGTTTTTCAATTTGTAATAAAAATAATTACATATTTAGATTCAGGAGAAAATTCTTTATTAAAAAACATATAAAAAGTAATATATTTATTATCCTCATAGCTGGTATTATCGAACAAAGTGGGTATACATTTCTTTGGGACAGTGTATATATATATATATATACACTGTGGGATGAATTTCACGCTTAAACACGAGAAATAACTGAATGATGCAAACCCACAAGGAAAAAGAAAACAAAAATATTCCAAGTCCTTTCGTGTATTCAACAGTACACCTCGCCAGGGTGTATTGTTGAATACACGAAAGGCCTTTGAATAATTTTTCTTTTCTTTTTCCTTGTGGGTTTGCATCATATATATACTGTATATAGTCACAGAGGGGTAGGTTTCCTTAAAAATGGTCTTTCAAATGAGTTCCCGAAGAACTAAGTCGAGTGAACATCTCACCGATACTAAAACTGTTATTTAGCTCGAGTGTTTATTCTTGTTTAATAACCTGATGGTAATTACGCTGGCACACACTCATGAATAATTACAGAAGAACACTTGTACCATCTATCCACCATCAAAACCATTTTCGGTAATGAAAGGTCAGGTCTATAGCCAGGTGAATCGTTATAAAATTTAAAAATATATGCAAACTGTTTTAATGAAATACATGATATCTACAGGGTGTTTAAAATTACATGTAAAAATCAGAATGATCGAGAAAATATGTTGAAAGAATAGTAAAGAATTTTAAGATGAGAGTTGAAATATATATTATATATACATGGCGTTGAAAAGTCTGCGTCCACCTTATAATCACCCAATTTATTATAAATTGTACAAACATATATGATAATTACAACAAAATTTTATTTTTTATTGTTACAATATTTGCTTCTAAATGTAATTATTATAAATTAGTAAGAAATTAACAATTTAATGGCATAATCTTATTAATAATCGATATGACCCCTTTTTGCTTTAATGACAGCTTCCACTCTGTGAGGCATAGATTCAACAAGTTTCTGGATAAATCTTGTGCTATGCCGTTCCAGCATTCTTCTACATTCTCCCGAGAGAATCAAGAGAAGTTATATTTTTTTAGCTTTCAAACTCTTCAAATGGTCCCAAAGATGCTCTATTTGATTGGATCAGGACTTTGTGGAGGAAACTTCATAATTGTAGAACACCTTCATCTTTTTTTTGTTGAGATAGTTCATGCAAAGGTTAGAAGTGTGCTTTGGGTCGTTATCCTGCTGGAAAATAAATCCTTGACCACGAAGCTTCAATCCTGATGGTATTGCATGTCTCACTAGTATGGAGTGGTACCTCTCTTTTATGAGAGTGTAAGTGATTCTGTGAAGATCTCCAACTCCAGAATAACTGAAACAACCCCAAACTTGAATGTTGCCTCCACCATGTTTTACTGAATGTGTTATGCAGGGATGTATCAGTTTTTCGTTGCTTCTACGTCTAACATAAACTCTTCTACGAGACCAAAAAAGTTCCACTTTTGATTCATCAGTAAAAAAACTTTTTTTCAGTCGTCTACAGTAAAATTTCTATATTCTCTTGCCCACTCCAATCTTTTAGCCTTATTTTGTTTCTTCAATAGTGGTTTGGACACAGCAACTCTCTACCATGGAGATCAGCTTTTATGAGTCTTCTTTTTTTAGTACTTGTACTTATTGGAGAGTCCCGTTGTTCATTGAACTGTGCCTGAATCTGTATAGTTGTGGCTTTTCTGTCACGCAGTGATGTAATCATCTTGATGTAATGATCCTCAGAATCAGTAGTCACTTTAGGTCTGCCAGATCTTGTCTTTGAAGAGGACGATCCAGATTCTTTATATCTGCTTATAATCCTTTGGATGACCCCTTTTGAAACGTTAATTTTTGCCGCGATCTGGCGAGGGGACATTCCCTCTCTTGAAAGGGCAATTATTTGTCCTCTCTAGGATAAACTTAGTTCCTTCGACATTTCAATTACGGCCTGTAAAGAGGTAAAGAGAGAATAGAGAAAATGGTTAATTATATTTTAATCAAATTGCTACAATGTAATTGACTAATTGGTTTTATCAGTTATAATAAACCAGTTGTTAAAATTACTGTATGAATACACTATTTTCAGGATTAATAACATTTGCCTATGGTCTGTCACCAATACTTGGGTTAAAATCGGTGTAATTGTACTGCAAAGGAAAAAAGGTAACAGGACCAAAAAGGACCATTTTCATTAATGTGTCCTTTCTTATGAAATAAAAGCTACATTACTTACACATGCAATAGAATATATGAAATACCATTTCTTGTAAAAGAAAATACCTTAATATAGCAAACATACTTTCTCAGAGTTGTATTATTTTCTAGAAATTGTCTAAAACTGAGGTGGACGCAGATTTTTTAACGCCACTATATATATATATATATATATATATATATATTATATATATATATATATGGTTAATATTCACATTACACGCGTGAACTTCTTTATTTTTAAATAACCCGCAGGAAAAGGTGAAAAATCCATTCCAAGTATTTTCGAGTTTATTTCAATTCCTCTTCGGGGAAACTGTAGAATTCCATATAAGCTCATTTTTCGGTAAACTTCTGTCCCGTCAAAGATGAGGAAACCATATATATATATATGTATATATATATATGTAATATATATATATATATATGTATATATATATATATATATATATATATATATATATATATATATATATATATATATATATATATATATATATATGTGTGTGTGTGTATGTGTGTGTATATATAGGCCCACCAAACTGGCACCTCTCAACTCTTAAAATCTGTACAGCCGTCCGAATATTGGCCAACAACAAATACTGTATCAGTATATAACTTTTAAATAAACTGCTATTTTCTTTTAGTAGTCTATTGGCTATACCTCTAGACTTTTCACCAAAAAATTCCAAAAGCCATTTCTTGAAAACGTTAAACCTTCGCCTAGCGTCTCAAGCCTGCTTTCTGCTACGTGTTCTTGAGCAACTCCCTCCCCTTCCTTTAGAGGCTTGACCTGGCTTAACCCTTTAATGACAGAATTTTTTGAAGGGCTAAGTTATAAGCACGTATATTCGAAACGTTTACCAATTTGTACCGGTCGTCCATGAGGGGTTAATTAACATGGTTCTCTGCCTTTCCCAAACAGATAAAAGCCTTCACTGGTGGTTTTGGTTTCCTCAATAATTAATGCACACTCTGCGTCAAAATTCTTCCCACTTTAACTTTACATATTATAGTCAAAGTCGAAACTTTGAGTAATTTATATGTATATTAATGTCTAAGTTAAAAACTTAATTATATATTTTATATAGTACGTTCTATAGCCACAATTTACAATTATATATTCATATACAGGCACGGATACAGGAGTGGGGGGGGGGGGGGGGATTTAGGATTTGTCAGGCCGGTGTCATGTAAATATTGACAGCCCAATATTATATAATATTATACAATAAGATTAAAAATTATTAATTATCACAGGCCTGCGAATGAGAACTTTGTAAGATTGTTTTCTTACGAATAACTGATTTTATATAATTCAATTACGCTGATTTCGAATAAGGTGTCCATTTTTTTCTATCACATAAGGATTTTCTGCAAACTGGAAGGGAAAAAACAACAACATAAATAAATAAATATTATATATTTCAATTTACATTAGGTACCTATTTCGCTTTGCTATACTAATTACAAATGCGAACAACTTTAAAAAGAAAGAAGACTATTAACGTCAATTACATATTCATCTTTATTTGTCCTGAGTTTTCTTGTGAGATCGATGCCTTTTAGTCTCGAATGTACGCGCTGTTCCTTTTCTTTTACGTAATAATTCTGGAGTATCCCGTTTCAACATCCAGCAGTAATCAGCCATCATGCTGATGTTCCACCTTCCCTGATATCTCTTCTCCTTTCTTCGATGTCTTGGTGAAACCGTTCTCCTTATTGTTCGCTGAGTGCTCCGAGATTCCGAGATTCTCAGGGAAGTAATCCAAGTGTGAATGTAAGAAATGTAATTTTAAACTCGTATTACAACCCAACTCTTTGAACTTAATTAGCATGTTGTTCACAATGTTTTGGTAATTTGGGTCCTTGTTGTTCCCCAAAAACTTGCTGATAACATTCTTAAAAGCAATCCACGCTTCTTTTTCAAGATTGTTCATTGTTCTTTCAAAGTGTTCATCCAAAGTCAGTTTTCTAATTTGGGGACCAACGAAAATTCCTTCTTTCAATTTTGCTTCCGAAAGAGTTGGAAATTTACCACACAGATACTTAAAACAATCTCCATCTTCGTCCAAGGCCTTAACAAATTGTTTCATCAACCCCAATTTTATGTGAAGCGGAGGTAAAAGGACATTCTTCGTGTCAACTAAACTTTCAGGTTGAATGTTTTTAGAACTAGGTGTCAGGTTGACTCTGCGTGGCCATTCCTTTTTTATCCAGTGCTGAGTTCTTGCTCGGTTATCCTATTCACATAAAAAACATGGAAACTTCGTATAACCTGGTTGTTAACCTAACAACATACAAATCACTTTTAAGTCTCTACAAAGTAGCCAACCGTGTTCTTTGTATTTAACCTTAGCTAGAAGAAGCTCGAGATTTTCGTACGTTTCCTTCAAGTGAACCGAATGAGCTACAGGAACAGATGCATACAAGTTACCGTTGTGAAGGAGGACGCCTTTTAGACTTCTTTTGGAGGAATCAATGAAAAGTCTCCACTCATTTGGGTTATAGAGTGCAGCGCCTAGCTTAAGTATTAGTTCCGAAACATTGTTGCAATATACCAGTAAATTTTCTTGAGAAAAATATTAGATGAATTCTTTTTCTCGATTTCTGTACCAGTAAAATGACATCCCGGGAGAAAGCAAGTTCTTTGCACAAAGTCTGGATCCTAAAATCTCTGAAGAATCCTTCGGGAGACACAAATCTCTTACCAAATCATGAAGTTCACTTTGTGTAAACAATTGGGGTTCACCAGATGTTTCGGTTTGAAAACAATCAGTATTATCGTTTCCATCGTCATCAGACACCGGATTAGATAAAGTAATATCAAGAGTATTTGGTTTAGTTAGGTACAGGTATACCAGGTCCATGAGCAACAGGTCTTATATCAGACTGAAAGTTTGGATAAGAAATTTCCTTTTTGTTTTTAGTATTGTAGCCTTGCACGTTACATGAACAAAATAGCAGTCATTGTTGTGATTTCTAGGCTCACGCCAAACCATTGGAATCCCAAAAGGTAAAGAATTCTTTTTACCTTTACTCCACAGTCTAAGTTGTTCAACACAAACACTGCAAACTTTATGTGGAGCCCATGATTTGTCTTGATCCCCAAGTTTCATTCCGAAGTACGCATAGTATGCTTTCTTGAGGAAGTCTGTAATATCCCACCTTTGTTTTTTCACAGTAAATTTTCCACAAATATAACAGAAAATGTTTGGGCTATTTACACACCCTCTGGTTGCCATAGCGACACATAAACAAATTTCAAAAGAGAAATATAGTCACCGCGCACTTTCGAATAATAAAGAACTATAACCTCGCACGCACTAGACACACTAACTCAACTCGTGGCTTGTCAATCACTTATATACTAGCGGTGCGTTTCTTGAATGTTCTAGAAGACGCTATGACGTCACTTCTGATCTGGAAGCATTTATAGGCAGTAGTTTTTAATCAAAATTTAATTGAGTCAATTTTAATGAAAATTTCTTACATATGTAATATGAAATATGACATTTTGTGAAAAATCTTTACCGGATGGAGAAAATTAATATTATTTTCGGAATCGGCGTACAAAAATTACTATATAAGTGATAAAATATTTCGGACAACAAAACCATCGCAGGCCTGTGAATTATTAGAATAAGAGATGTCATTCAGGTTAAAGCTAGAGGAGTTAAGCCCCCTCGGCCCCCTCCTGTATCCGCGCCTGATACTTTAATTTTAATTTACTATTAATTTAAATGTTAATTTGATTAAATAAATTAATTAATTTTTAGTTATCTTCGTATTAATTCAAACTTGATTAACTCTTAAGTGTTTATCTGGGATCATTCACATCACAGTTAAATACAAGCCAATTACACATACAACAATTTTTTACATTAACTTCAGTCTAAATGTAAATAAAAATGTATAGCGAAAACTGGACGTTACAGCTTTAATGGCTCAATGCGTTGTCATATCAACGAGAAGGACATCCACTGAAAGTTGGTTGTGACGTAATGGATTAACCTGCTTCACATCCCGGATCCATTCTCACCGAGGCAAAGAGGCCCATCGATTGAGACCAACTGGTTCAGAGTTCATCACGATAATCAACTAAAAATCGGCGTTCAAAGAAGCCCGCATGATATATATATATATATTCCCATTTTATTCCTCGCCAAAGAGTGAGGAATCTTTGAGTGAAAATCTCAAATGAGGCAATTCTGGAATTGATTTTCCAATTTCTTGCCATTCTCATTCTTTTCTATCCCTTTCTCATTTTGGTTAGGTTAGGTTAAGCTAGGTTAGGAAATATTTAGCCATTCTCATTTCGTGCCTTTTCGTGAATGCAAATGGCGGTGACATTTTTTCCAATCAGAAACTTTTTTTTTCAAAATTCCCACTTGCGGGCCGCAAGTGGAATTTACTATTGGAATAGGAATTGGAATAGGAATTGGAATCGGAATGACACTGAATGGAAAGTAATCAATTAGAGTTATAGAGGACTTCATTTTACAGTACTTAACTACAGTATGTCAAAATACATAATTATTCTACGATTTTTTACCATTAATAAGCAAATATTCAAATATTATTAATTTCGTTCCATCATTTGCTGAATTTGTCAAAAAACAACAATTGGTTCTTTTGTTGATAATGTTCATGGATTACTGACTTGGTTGGTTGTGTGAACGGGAGTTCTGTTAAAATCGAAGGACTTAGGTAGTTTCTTTAAATTTAAAAAATGGCCCTAGCGTTAACTTAACTATAAATACAAACTGGAAAGATTTTCAGAATACAATAGATTTAACAGGTAGGTTAATTCTTTTATATTTTTGGCTTATGTAACTATAGTAAGCCGTACTAACGCATCTCATAGCTCTTTTTTTGTAATAATTTTTTAATTTTGTTATTAATTTGCATTCATATTAATGGAATATTTAAAAAGACGTGTTATGGTGACATCCTTTGGCTCGGGGAGAACAAAAAGTAATTAAAAAAATAAAAATAAAAATCACTATTAATAACGGTTTTACCCGAGTTAATTTTAAAATTAAAAAGAACGTCGATTAAAGCTGTTTTTTTTTTAACCAAGACCAGTAAAAGTTTATTCTTCAAAAAAGGAGATAGAAAAATATTATTACGCTTAGTTATATTAATATATCCTGCCATTAAAATTTATCATTATTATAATTATTATCATTATTATCATCATAATATCTACAAAAGTCAATTCAAGGTTGTTGTTTTTCTTTGGTAAATTTATTACAAATATGTTAGAATTAAGATTATGTAAAAGTGAAGAGATCTCACTCACGTATCTAAGATAAAGCACAGGTTTGAATTCTATGAGGCAATTTTCCAACCATTGTTTCTTATAATACCACAGAAAGGGTGTGATTCAGTGAGACGCCCAAAGCCACACCATTTACTGTCTTGTATAAAGTATTATTAAACAAAAATAACGTATCTTTTTACAATCCCAATTTAGGATTGTGCTAAAAGTATTAAAGTTACGAACCAAGGAGGTGAAATGAAGGAACAACTGGGATAACAGAGGGTTGACAAAAATAAATAGACACTTTCCATTCTCTATAGTTTTTTTTTATTTGATAATATACTATAAGTGAGTAAATAATAACAGATATATTGGTTAACCTTTGGTTAGTTTCCGCCCGAATTGTTCATTCTGACGAAGGTCAAGCTTTTCACTCCACCTTAGACCTACAGTTTAACGTGGAATCCGAAGCACGTCCCACCAACAGTCCAGCATCTTAATCACTAGGCCACCAAGGGTACCCATTTATCTACCAACAACTTTCTACTTAGCTACCAACCAATTTTCTTTATTGTGTGGAAGGATGAACAGCTGGGTTTTGCTGCGCGCCGGCTGCCGTCACCGGGTCTCAAACCCGGGGCCGATGGATTCGTAGTCAGCGACGCTAACCACTACACCACCGAGGCGATATTGAATCAATATATATATATATATATATATATATGTACATAATTGTGTTGCTTTCCCTTTTGTATTATGTAAAGCTGACACACGTTCTAGCATTCCACTGATAAACGTTGCCATTTGTTCTTGTGGACAATCATCGTGGTGTCTATTTACTTTTGCCAACTCTCTGTACATATCAGCGGTTTCTTGTACATGAATATGTTCCAATAAAGATTTTGACATCGAAACTTGCCAAAAATAATTTCTTACGAGTTTTTCTCTCAGTTATTATTATTATTATTACTGCTATTATTATTATTATTATTATTATTATTATTATTATTATTATTAAATCTTTTGATAATTATCTAATGAAATATAAAATTTGATTAAAATACTTTTAAAATTATCAAAATAAATTTTAAAAAGGGATAAAAAACACATTTTAAAAACGTGTTAAAAATTCGTCTAAAACGCGAACTACATAAAGAGAAAAATATTTTTTTTTAAAAGCAAAAATAACAACGATCGTATCTACATTTAAAAGATATAACACACACGATCCTCCTCCTCCTCCTCCTCCTCCTCCTCCTCCTTCTTCTTCTTCTTCCAACAGATCTACTTGGAATGGTCTGAAGCAATCGGAAAACGCCAAATCCAACTTTGTAGCTGACAAAGACATCACCTTCTAGCGAATATATATAGCCTTGTTTCTATCCCAAATTCGCATTTGATTTCTCTGCAGCTTCCGTCGGTCTAGATGTTCGAATCAATACAGAATATTGATGGATGGGAATTCAACCATATCGAAATAAGATGCGGTGAAAAGGACGCACTTAAAATATGGCATAAATAATGCAACTAACGGCTCAGTTGTAAAAATGCTAAAAATTCGGCTTCATAAAAGTGCTATAAACGCGTTTTAGACCTTTTCCTATGTCTTAAAGAAAAGAGGATGAAAATATGACATGGAAAGGGAAGGATATTTAGAAAGCGCCTAATACGCGCACACACACACACACACACATATATATATATATATATACTAAGGAGGAATACCGGAGAAAAAATAAACATTCTTAAAACTTTAATTGTTCCCGACGTTTCGGAATACACTTATTCCATCACCAGGGCTAAATAAATAAATAAACAAATTAAAATGCAAATAGGTTGGATTACAATGATGAACATAAAATAACTTGGAATTAAAATTACAAAGGAAGAGGCGAGGCAAATCAAAGGTAAAAGCGTTCAGATTACAAAGTTTTAAAAAGTAAAATAAGAGAAAAATCAATAAAAGTGTAGATTCCCAAAAATATATAAGCCTAATTGTCCACTTAGGCCAATTTTATCGGCAATAGGAACTTTTAGTTATACTGTCAAAATTTTTGGTTCCTATACTTTTAGCAATAACTTGTAGTTTACTGTATACACAGTACGGGATTATTTTCTTTCGTAAGAGAAATTACCACGTGAAACAATACAACAATGGCTAGCTTTGATGTAAAGTCTTTATTTCTCAATGTACCTGTTGGAGAAACCATTGATATATGTATAGATAACCTTTTTAAAAGGTGTGAACTAAGAGATCTACTACAATTTTCTGTGGAAGACCTTATATTCATATTTCATAATGAGTATTTTCAGCAGTCTGAGGACGTTCAGATGGATCTACCCTTTGGTCCCACCTAAGCCAACGCGTTTCTTTGCCATCACGAAATCAAATGGCTGAACGAATGTCTTTCCAATTTTAAATACATTTTTTATTTAAAAGATATACTGATGACTCATTTCTCTTATTCATATCACCAAACCGCGTCCCTTGGTTTCTTAATTATCTTAATTCTAAACACTTTATTATCGAATTTAATTCGAATAACTCTTTGTTTCTTTTGGACATTAAAGTATCAAAATTCGATTCCTCTTTTGAAACTTGTTTACCGTTAGTCGACATTCACGAAATTTCAAAAGAAATTCAATTTAGACTGAGTAATAGAGCTTTTAATATTTGCTAAGATTACTTTAAGTTACACGAAGAATTAAATTCCATTAAGCAACTCCTTACAGAGAATAATTTCTTTTGTAGATTCGTGGAGACTACAATAGGCAGAACCCTAAATAGATTAATAGATCCCACAACCAGAGATATAGTTACAGTTACCAAAGACAATGAGAGAAAGATTAGATGTCCTAAACTCAAACATGCGTTATTACTTCAACAGCAAATTTTTGTTACAATGATCTGAATGCTGTTAAAACGAGCAGATACCTTAAAAAGTGACAACAGGTATTGAACATACCAATATCTTCAGTTAAGAAATTTTTTACGTCCAGTGAAGTCACGTGATTACCAATCAATTAGATCTTCTGTACATTTACAGTATATAAGTTACTAAAGCGTTTTTAATCATTATTTTTATGAAGAAATTAAAAGACAAATATTAAAATTCTTTTTAGATAACAGGTTTTTCTTTTATGAAGAGTAACTAATTTATTTACAGCAAGCTGGATTTAAAGTATGAATAAGGTTTCCAGGCATTTATAATGTACGATTAATTATTTATTTATCTACTTTACAAATATGTATTTATTTCATTATTTCTTTATTTATTATATATTTAGCTTTTATGAACCTAAATACTAATTAATTATTAATTATTATATATCATTATCATTATTATTGTAATATTATATCATCATCATCATCATCATCATCATCATCATTATATTATTATTATTATTATTATTATTATTATTATTATGTCGATTTATTTCTTAAGGAAACAAAACTCAATGCTGGTTCGATTTTGGCTGTTGGATTTAAGTATATTCAAAGCCAGTGTTTGAGCTGCTTGACCGCCTATGTAACGTTTAAAGCCAACGCCATAGGGGACCTACAATTAAATAAATTCCACCAAACATACATGTAGCCCTTAATAATCAGACAAGAGAACAGAAAATGGCACAGCTCAGGCCAACTAATGCGGCCCATTGATCTAATTCCTATATTTTTGCTATTAGCATTTTTGGAATTCGAACCCCGCCTATATTCGAACTTCGCTTATAGGAAAACAATGTTATCCACTGAGTTATGGGCGCTGGCGGAAAATATAGTAATATAGTAAATATAGTAAGTTTACAAGTTAATTACCGGTGCATTATGCATAATACAATAATGTTATTGGTAGGACATTATTTTGTTAGGCATGTGTGGCAACATCCGGGGTCACCACGAATCAAAAAGTTCAAGATTGCACCATCAGCTGGAAGGTGATGGCAACGATTTTTTGGAAACATCAAGGCGTTTCGCATGTTGAATTCACGCAAAAAGGGACAAAATAAATGCCACTTCTTATTGTGAAACTTTACAGCGACTCCCCACGGCTATCAGAAGAAAACGTCGCAGGTTGTATACTGCAGGTGTGGTGTTCTTGCATGACGCCCTCACACTGCAAATCAAACACGCCAACTTTTGGAATCGTTCCACTGGGAAGTCATAGATCATCCCCCCAATAGTCCTGACCTTGCACCAAGCGACTTCCATTTGTTTCCAGCCCGAAAGGAACACCTCGGAGGTAAACAATTTCTAAACGATCCTGATCCAGAAGCGGCCCCTACGAAAATGGTTAAAAACTAAATACCTTACATTTTACTGGCCCGGCATCGGAAAGCTTGTCCCACGCTACGACAGATGTTTGAATCTGTTTGGTGATTATGTAGAAAAGTAGTATATATCAGAACCAGATGTCCTCAGCTCAGTACCACAAGGAACAGTATTAGCTTCACTACGATTCATAATCATGCTAACTGACATAGATGAGAACGTTACCAGAGACAGCACAGTAACATCCTTTGCTGATGACACAAAGATCAGTAGAAAAATAAGAAACCCAGAAGATATAGGATCTCTACAAACCGACATGAACAGAATCTACAAGTGGGCGGAAGACAACACTATGAAGTTTAACACTAAGAACTTTCAATTGTTACAGTACGGAAAAAGGGAGGACCTAAAATCCATGGAATATTATACCCCAAATGGACAGGAAATTCAGAGAAATTCTAGAGCAAAAGATTTAGGGGTTGTAATGACTGATGATGCGAAATTTGAAACACAAAATAAGATAGCAGTAAACAGAGCAAAGAGAACAAGGGGGCAGATATTGAGAACCTTTAAACGAAGGGATAGGAATGTAATGATTCTTCTACTGAAAACACTGATCATACCCAAATTGGAATACTGCTCGGTCCTAACATGCTCATATAAAAAAGAAGACATTAGACAGCTAGAAGGGATTCAGAGAAGCTTTACAGCCAAGATGAAGGGGTGCAAAGAACAAAATTACTGGGAAAGGTTACGCGAACTAAACACTTGGAAAATAATGGAGAAACTAGTCCCTAATCTTACTCTGAATCCTGTAACTCCCTAAACAACGGTGGAAAGTAAAAAAGGAAGACTGTGTCGTGTTCTCAAATTAAAGGCTAGACAGGAAACACCCTTAACCCTGAATGAAAATAGTTTTGTTGTGAGAGGACCAAAACTGTTTAATCAGCTGCCCAAAGACCTAAGGAACACGAATGGTGTTGCAGTAGACATCTTCAAAAGAAGATTAGACGCCTGGATCAGAACAATCCCCGATGAGCCGGGCGTACTTGGCTATATGAGGTGGAGAGTACAAGAAACCAAGTTACTACTTCACCAGGCCAACTCGAGAGGAGGGGCGACAAGCTTGACCTTCGTGAAATGAGGAATCATCGCGCGGAACCTTTGAAAGATTGAAAGGTGTATATATATATATATATATATATATATATTAATAAAATTACATTAAATTATTCTTCATTTCCCTCAGAATTACGATCATTACAGTTTTATTCGTATCAGAAATTTAACAAGAATATTCTTTTCATCTTCATCTTCCTTTGATCTTTGGAATTAATATTTCCTCAGAACTCTTTTCATATTGAAATAACTCTGAAAAGTTTCTTATCTCTTTTTCCTCATACTAATTCATTGGAAATTATTTAAAATTACTAGGAAATCCCTTCGCTTACTCGGTAAAAACATTTCGTTTAGGTTTCCCCTCCGTTATTTACCTTTGAAGTTACGGAGATTGACAACCCCAAGACATCATCATCATCATCATTTCTTAGGTTTGCCATTAACTGTCTCGTTGCTATTATAGGTTTTCAAAAGAAACTTTGAGCTCCGGGTAATTCATTGGTCTCGATTTCGAGCTTTGGTTAGTGACTAGTGAGGCTGTGTTCGCTCTCAATTACTGGCTCCTCGATTGGGTTGGCTACTTACCCTGTTAATTCTCGGGCTCGGGTGATCCATGGGTCACTTTCTCGCGGTGCAGAAATGAGCTTCCTGGTAAAAGAATCTTTGACGTATTTCCCCTGATTCCTCATTTTCTGACACGTTGAACATTTATTACAGTTTATTCTATTACAGTAAAAATATCTTTATCGTTATCAAAGAAATTATTAAGTAAAATAAAATTTATATTATTTTGATAGTGATACATATCAGATTTCGAAATCTATATGAATTTTATTCTTTTTTACATTTGGGAAAAAAATATGTCCATTTCAAGATGGAAAAAAAAAAAAGGAAAATTGGTTGTAAAACTATCAATACCTACATTAAAGCCTAATGATTACAACTTGTCAGTCAAAGCTTCAGAAAATAGAACGTGACTAGTCCATGGAGTAAAATTTTGAATTGGACTCAGTTCACGAAAGGAATTTAGAATTAAAGTCCGTCATAATTAAGCAAAGTGGGTTCAATTGGACCCAACCCAATTGTACCCAGTGGGATTTTTCAGGAAAAAATTCGCTTCAAGGAAAAAAATAATGAAAACAAACATCTTATTTTAAAAAATTTAAGATTTATATGAAAGAACATTTGATTTAAAAACAAGTCATTTCTGAGAACATTATTTAACTAACACAGATGAGAGAAGCAACAAGCTTGACCTTCGTGAAATGAGGAATCATCGCACGGAACACTTGAAAGGTTGAAAGGTTAACACAAGGGGAAAAGAGGGAAAAAAAAAATATATATATATATATATATAAAGAACGACGCTTGTGTAGAAGAGCGTTCCGCACAAGATGAGGAGGGAGAACGAACAAATGAAAAATGAGGTACCACCCGGGAATCGAACCCGGGATCATCCGATTGCCGGTCAGATATGCTATCCACTACAGTGACTACACCATGGACCTCGATCAATCAGAAGTCGTAATTCTCCTACATACGAGCAGAAACCAATGCCCTGAGGGGACACCTTTGCATGCCGTACATATATTGTTCATTTGTTCATTCTCCCTCTTCATCTTGTGCGGAACGCTCTTCTACACAAGCGTCGTTCTTTACATTAATTATACTGTGTGTTGTTTGCAGTTAAAATGTATATATGTACGGCATGCGAAGGTGCCCCTCAGGGCATTGGTTTCTGCTCGTATGTAGGAGAATTACGACTTCTGATTGATCGAGGTCCATGGTGTAGTGGATAGCATATCTGACCGGCAATCGGATGATCCCGGGTTCGATTCCCGGGTGGTACCTCATTTTTCATTTGTTCGTTCTCCCTCCTCATCTTGTGCGGAACTTTCTTCTACACAAGCGTCGTTCTTTACATTAATTATACTGTGTTGTTTGCAGTTAAATAATATATATATATATATATAATATATATATATATATATATATATATATAACCACTCAGTAAACGAACCACTCAGTAAACGATGAACCTAACCCATATGCGCATCCATGTACACAATAAGACCCACCCTCACTCAGATTTCAGTATACTCGCTTAAAATTATGGGATCTCTCTCCTTTATAAGTTAAAACCGGATGTTAATTCTGATAAGATATCAGTAGAACTGTTTCGTTTCAAGTAAGTTATTTTTCTATGGTTTTGTTTGAAATCTTGTATTTTAAGTATTTTTTTATACTTGACTTTTCCCCAAGTAATTTTTCAAAGAAATTTTAAAATTTTATTTTTCTTCTCAGTAAGTTAATCCAAGCTAATGTATCATAATTTGTATATCAACTCTTACTATTATCAGCAGCAGTTCATCTGTTTTTAGCCCTGAAGATGAGAGGGGTTATTCCGAAACGTTGCTATGATCTTAAGAATGAAAAATGTTTATTTTAATAGTGTCTATGGCCCTGGGTTGGTTCGGAATCGACGGGGGTTATGGTTTAGGAGGCAGCAACGGATATTACTTACAATAGTTTCTTCTATAATACTCTCCGAGTTCTTCTGTAGTGGCTCGAAGGACTCCGTAAAAACTTACTAACTTTGCTGAAGATTCTTGTATCGGGAAATTATGTTTCGCTTTGTTTAAGACTAAGCTCTTTCTAAGTTCCTCGATTCTTCTTATAATGGATAGGGAAGGTTTAATGACTAAGTTTTCTGAAGAGAGTAAGACTCGAAGGAGAAGATAAAGACGACTTCTTACTGTACTTTACTACTAATATTTACAAGTAGTGCTCAGCCTCTGAATTGACTTCCGAATGAATATGGATAACTTTACTGGGGTTTATAACCCCGTTTCTACTAACATCATCATTATTAAATGTTGAAAGGCTGTATTATTTTTGCATAATAGTTAAAAATAAAGTAATTTTTTTGTTGTGACACTGGCTAAACATAAACAAGGATATAGGAAGAGGAAGCCATATTTTTAGCTTAAACCGCGTATTTTCAGATTTGTTGTTTTCCCGATCCGCCGCGTTAATTAGAAACGGAAATTGAACTATGCATTCTTATATTAAGATAAAAATTAAAGATTTAAGGCAAAAACATGACTCCATCTTTTATAACGAAAAGAGAATGCATCTAATCTAAAAAATGATTAAGAAAAGAATACGTTACCTATTATTTGACAAAAATAGGAAGCAACTTTAAAATTTATCCCAATGACAAAATAATTTAAAAAAATACTAATATTATTAATAAACATAAATTTATAAGTACATTTCGCTTCCGCTGCGGTCAGCAAAATTCGAGCACTCGTATAAACATGAGATCGTGAGAAATTACTTAATTTAAAAAAAAAAAAAAAAAAATACATGTGAACGTATGTACATGTGTGTATGAATTTAACAACAAATAATTCCCTATGTAAAAATCAATAATTGAATATAAGGTCATACAGGAATTATTCATTTTTACATATATACATGTGGGATGAATTTCACAATTAAACACGTGAAATGAATGAATGATGCAAACCCACAAGGAAAAGGAAAAATGATTCCAATGATTTTTTTTTTCTTGTGGGTTTGCATCATATATATATATATATATATATATTTTTTTTTATTTATTTTTTTTTTTTACCTAAACTATGAAGAACCCTACTCCACTTGAAGAAAACTGACCTTTTTCATTTGTTTCTGAAAAACCGCGAAAACAAAGCTGGGATGTTTTTTTATTAAAAAAATATGAGATTTTAGCTCTCTGTGTATTCAGATGATTCTCATTTACATTTTCTCTCTCTCTCTCTCTCTCTCTCTCTCTCTCTCTCTCTCTAGAAATTTTTAGTTTTATATAGAAATAGTAATGTTCTCTTTTACAATAAACGTAGTAGGAAGCGTTGGTCTGGTGTGGTTGTAGAACACTGTGAGATGATGGAAAGCTTGATGAGAACTTTCGGGAGTCAAAACCTCCGACGAGACATAATCATCTTCAGCAAAACTAGAGTAAAATTTTAGTTTTAAATGGTGTGTAATAGAAGTCCATAAAATAAAATAATAAAAAAAACAATACGCTTATGTACACTGTCGGGGGAATTCTTAAATTGGTGTGCGCTGACCGACTGGACTGGAGATGTCTCTACATCAGTGTCCCCTTATCTAAATAATTCCTGTGCGAAGGACTCATTTTAAATTATTTGATATATCTTTCTCGAAAAAAGGGGGAAATTATTTTTCTGATGCGCACTTTCGTGGGAATTCTTTAACTGGTGTGCGCTGACCAGCTCCGGAGGTGCCTTTGGATCATTGCTCCCTTATCTAAGTAATTCCAGTGCGAAAGATGACAGTGTAAATAGTAAATTTTTAAAAGTAGGTCTCTCGGTATAACTGCTTCAGTACTCAATGGAGGAATGATGCAACGATGAAATGATGACATAATAAATAAAAAATAAAAAAATTTCTTAAAAATAATGATGATGATGATTAAATTAAGTAGTATGGTGTTTCATGTTATCTCTTATTTTTCACTGTCCTCAAATGCGAAATTGAGTACACGAGATAAATGTACGCATGGTGTGAATGAACTCTGAGGCTATTCTCTTCACTATACTCTTTCTTACTTTCCTATGAACCTTCTTCACATCTATTTTCTGTTAGCAGTGGTGGCGGATGAGGAAGAGCCTTGTCTGTTCTATACTTTACTCTCATTACTATCCTTGTGTGAAAATTTTAGACGTCTTTAAGTGTAAGCATGATATAAGTTTTCAGTGTTCTTTTTTTCATTACTATTTCTAACTTTTCTACTTCCTTCTTGGGCTAGCCTAGAGTGGATTTTAGGGTCTTTGTTAGCCTGTAACTCTCTCTCTCTCTCTCTCTCTCTCTCTCTCTCTCTCTCTCTCTCTCTCTCTCTCTCTCTCTCTCTCTCTCTCTCTATTTCAGTCAGAATTTGGCTTGGAATTAAAATCGCGTAATGTTTGTTTCATTTGTATTCCTATTTCATAAATTAAATTTTGTATAACATCTAAATATTTAGCATATCCTTCGATTGAATTTGCATCCTTTTTATCAGTTGACGAGCTAACATTAAAAAAATAGGAAATGTTCCACTTCGGCGGTATAATTTATCTCCACTAACACCCTCACTATTATATATACAAGTATAAATGTAGCAACTCACTTTTACGATGTCTTTGAAGATACCTTTAGAATATCCTTAATTTTATAAATAACTTCAAATTCAGGATTACCTCACTTCAAATAAGGTTAAACTCATTTCACGTATGGTTAGCCTCATTTCATATATGGTTAGCTTCAACTAAGATATGATTAAACTCAATTTAAATTGGTTACCTCATTTCAAATATGGTTAACCTCACTTCAAATATGATTTACCTCACTTCAAATGTTTTATTCAAATGGGGATGACTTGAAATGGGGTGAACTTCATTTCAAATACGTTACTTCACTTTAAATATGATTTAACTCAGTTCAAATATAGTTAACCTCACTTCAACTATGCTTGTTTCATTTCAAATATGGTTAACCTCAATTCCAATAGGTTTATCTTATTTCATATATAGTTAACTTCACTTCAAATATAAATAACTTCACTCCAAATATAGTTAACATCGCTTCATCAGTCATTCCTCGATAACGTTAGTGCCTGCAAAATTATCATATTTATTTAAGAGATTTAACTATTGAAGCTTGATGAGTTACAAAATATCTATTTACCCATTGCAAATTAATGATTTTGTTCTTACACTCATAAATAAAAATAAAATGTGCCAGTTTGGTTATATCGTTGAGCTTTAGTAGGTTTAGCTCTTTAAATACTGCACTAGAGTGATCAAGGAAATCAGCATCAGATAATAACATTATGCTCGTTTTTGGATAACAAAGATACCATTTAATGCGTTGTTAGCGGAGTTTAGTTTTGTCAACCCTCTGTATATATTTGTTGTATCGTCTTCATTTGAGATAAGTGTGCAGTTGTAGCATATCATGGCAATATTGCAACACCACTTCCCGGTAGATCAGCGAAGCGACGTACAGTTCGAGAAGTAGTTGGATGGGTGACCGTCCACTTCATTCAGATGCTGCAGCGACCGGACGTCTGGATTTCACGTTAAGCTGTAGGTCCTGTCTGTTTATGCTCAGTAGTCGGATAGGTGACTGTCCTTTGCTTTCAGATAATGTACTGATCCCTGGTTATTTCGAATTCCACGTTAAGCTGTAGGTTCCTTCCTTCACATTTCTCCTTTGGCTCTTTGTATGAAGGTAAAACATGCAAGTAACTAAACAACAACAGCAACAACAACAACAACAACAACACAAAGTTCAATGACGTAAATTTCTTTCTTTTCTTTCCAATATCATTTGAATAAACTTGATTTCTTTTTATGACTTCAAGTTCACATACGATCCATGATTCCTTACAATCATCATTTTATACTAATTAAGATCCTAAGGGAAACATCCAAACTAAATTAGGTTCAAATTTCCATATTGGAAACTTGATCCTTCAAACTTACTTTACAAAAAAAAAAAAAAAGTGAACTTATCTTTCGAGTTAGTTTCTTCAAGAATGAAGTCAATATTTTCAATTTATTTCAATATGCAAGTTTTCTAGAGCTTGTATTACTATTGTTATTAATTGTGTATATATGTATATATATATGGGATGAATTTGACAATTAGACACGATATACACGAGAAGTGGTACGAAAGTAATGCCTCTTATTTTATTTCTCACTAAATACAAGGTGAGCGAAAAGTCCCTGTGCACCTGCAAGAAGTGTAGTGAACCTGTATCTGTAGTGTGTTGGAAGTGGACAGGTGCACAGGGAGTTTTCGCTCACCCTGTATAATAATATATATATATATATATATATATATATATATATATATATATATATATATATATATATATATATATAAAGGAAAGATAAACTGAATAATAAGAGGCATTACTTTCGTACCGACCCTCGTGTGTGTGTGTGTGTGTGTGTCTGTGTATATATATATATATATGGGATTAATTTCACACTTAAGTATGTGAAATGAATGAATGATGAAAACCCACAAGGAAAAAGAAACGATGATTCCAAGGCCTTTCGTGTATTTATCAATACACTTCGTCAGAGTGTATTGCCTGACAAGGTGTATTGCTGAATACACGAAAAGCCTTGGAAGCATTGTTCTTTTTCCTTATGGATTTGCATCATATATATATATATATATATATATATATATATATACTGTATATATATATTTCCTCTGTCGCGTGCTATAGCTCGAAACCTACGGGTTTCTCGACCTATATTTATATGGTCTTTTTTCTTTACTTTTTTCTCAAGAATACACCCTGCGATTTATGAAACACATTTATGAATCACCCTGTATACTGTATAGGTCGAGAAATTATAACAAACAATATGAAAGAAGCCATTTAAGAAACGAAATAAATTTTTAAAGTACATATTAACATTTTAGTTAAATTTTTACAGGTACAGTAGATAGTCACGGTAGATAGTCACAGTAGATAGTCACGAATAACAGGTAGACAGAGAGGCATTCGATAAAATATAAAATAAAACCCCGCATTATTCCTAAATTAAAAATCGGATTTAATATAAATACAGGAAAGGAACTTAACTGACACAATAAGTCCAAATTGGACTCTGCAAAGACAGACAGAGAGAGAGACCTTCGGCGTTGCAATAAAGCAATAAATGTCTGTTTGCCACCAAGAGTACGCCTTTGACGAAGAGGAACTGAATCTATTCATTGTCTTCGTCGATGTTCATTTATCTCGAGTGCGTAAAGAGGAAACATGACGTGAGGCTAAAGGAACATCACCTATACGTAAAGTCAAGAGGAGGTGGGAGGGGAAGGAATCTCGCGTAACCTCTTATATATATATATATATGCAGCCACGTTCTGTATATCCTCTTTGTCAGATGATGAAGCGACAGGAAAGTGGCGCCAGAGTCCATTATAACTGAAAGGATCATTCTGATGACTTACTTTAGGGTCATTGTGATCTGTAGCAAACGGGAGTTAAGAACGCTTTTAGTCGACTCGTTGCCAATAACCGACAATAAGAATTTAATTACGAACGTAAAACGGTTCAATGCCTTTGAGGACCTTTTCATCTTCAAACGAAAATTCGTTATTTAACGACATTATAATAGAGGGAATGCATTAAAGCGTCATAATATATAACTTCATTATAATGCTGCACTGAAATCTGGAGTGTCGAGGAAAGAGGGAATCATAACACTTTTTGTGTCGTCATAATAATAATAACTTATGTTCAGTATTGAGTCATAAATTAAGTAAATATCGTCTTTCGCCAACGGTTCCTTTATTTATTTCTTTTGCTGACGTTTCGTTCCAGCACGTCTGTACATCTTCGGAGTTTTATAGGAATTAATTTATTTAGGAGTGCGACAGTGCTTATATGCGTTGAAGGTTTTTCATGAATGTAACACTCTTTAATTCGAAGATGTTCAGAGGCACTTGAACGAAACGTCAGCAAAAGAACCAAGACAAGAAAACCATTGCAGAAAGGAGAGCCCTACCTAATTAATAATAATAATAATAATAATGATAATAATAATAATAATAATAATAATAATAATAATAATAAAGATTTAAAATAAAATACTGTCACCCGTGTAATGAACACTTCCCGACTCAGTGGATACTGAAGGAAAAACGAGTCATTTTCATTTGATTGATGGAAATGACTCATCCCTTGAGGAAAATGTATTTTATACGAGTGTTTTAACATTTCATTTATAAGCGACGGAGCTATCTAATTTTCTGAGAGGGATCAATAACAGACACTTTTTTCCGAATGTGGTCTATAGTTACGGTTCACTTTTTTTTATGCAGGAAGGAGGAGCCAAGGGTAAATGCCCTCAAAAGCGCCCCCACCCCCAATAGAAGAAGAAAAGAACCAAAATCAAGATCTGGGGTGTTTCCGAGATGCCTAGACACTCTGCGTTTGAAAGATGGGAGGTTATAGACAGGAGGAAAGATGGATTGAGGAAGATTGTTCCAGAGTTGACCGGTTGAGTTGATGAAAGACTGAAAATACCGATTAACCTTTGCATTAGATAGTTGGACAGAAAAGGAATGAGAAAGTGTAGAAAGTCTGATGCTGCGTGCTCTCCTTAAAGGAAAGGAGGAATCCTGCAGTTAGAGAGTTCAGAAGAGCAATGTCCGTTATGATAGCGATAGTAAAGAGAGAGTGAGGCAACATTGAGGCGAAGAGAGAGAGATTGAAGACAATCAGTAAGAGGCGGGCAATTGATAAGACGAAAACCTTTTGATTCCACCCGGTTAAGTACGGCTGTGTGGGTTGAACCCAGTGGCGGATTATCACTGAGGCTATTGAGGCTGAAGCCTCAGGCTCCCATGCTTGAGGGGGCCCCCCCAATCAACTGAGTTTCGATGATATAATTCGATATTTCGCAAACTTCTTTGATTAAATATGACAGAATACACAAACTGACAAATTCCCTGTTTTATTTTATGTTTTATAGGCCCTAAAGTAAAGTTTGTTTAATACTGTTTGGTTTTGGCAAACGGCAAAATACACTGTTAAGGTTCTTTTAAGTTTGTTTCTCAATTGGCCTGAGCACCGTACATATAATTCTCGTAAATGTACTATGTACTGTACATGTACATGTATTGTTAATAAAAAGCTATAGAAAAAGGTCCCCATATTCTTCATTGCCCCGGGTCCCCGAGGTGTCTTAGTCCGCCTCTAGACTTGAACCACCCCACAAATGAGAAGCATACTTCATACAGGGGCAAACAAGACCCCTGTACAGAGACACCAACTGAGTGGGGGTAGAAGAAACTGCGGAGGTGGTACAGCACACTTAACCTCTTAGAAGCCGTTTTAGAAAGAGAGTATATGTCTTTCCAGGAAAGATCACGAGAAAAGGAAACGCCAAGAATGTTAAGAGAAGAGGAAGGACTGAGTTGTGTGTTGTTGAAGGTAAGGGTATAGTCGTGTTGAAGATTGTGACGAGTAGACAGATGGAGGAACTGAGTTTTTGAGGCATTGAAAGCCACAAGGTTTTCTCTGCCCCAATTAGAGATAGCAGAAAGCTCAGAGGTCAGGTGCTCCATAGCCGTACTACGCGAATCATGGAGTGGCTGTTGAGAGGGACGTTTGGGAAGAGGGTGGAAGTGAAGAGTGGAATCATCGGCATAGGAGTGAATAGGACAGGAAGTGCGAATTAAAAGATCATTAATAAATAAAATGAAAATAGTGACAGGACAGAATCCTGAAGAACACCGCTGTTAATAGCTTTAGGAGAAGAACAGTGGCCATCTACAACTGCAGCTATAGATTGGCCAGAAAGGAAACTAGAGATGAAGGCACAGATAGAAGGATAGAAACCGAAGGAGGGCAATTTGGAAATTAAAGATTTGTGCAAGACTCTATCCAAAGCTTTTGATATGTCTTGCGCGATAGCAAAAGTTTCACCGAAATCCCGAAAGGAGGGTGACCAAGAGTCAGAGATATGCAAAAAGATCGCCAGTAGAGCGTCCCTTGCGGAAAGGCAAGAAATCAAAGCAATTGGACGATAGTTGGAGTGTTGAGAGCGGTCACCCTTTTTGGAGACAGGCTGAATGAAAGCGAACTTCCAGTAGGAAGGAAAAGTATGAGATGAGAGACAAAGACGAAAGAGTTTGCCTAGGCATGGTGTCAGCACAGAAGCACAGTTCTTGAGAACAACTGGAGGAACACCATCAGGACCATACGTCTTCCTAGAGTTGAGCCCATATAGGGCAGAAAAAACATCTTTAGAAGAGATTCGAATTCCAGAAATAATAAAGTTAGAGGGGGCTGGAGATGGAGGAACAGCACCGGAATCGTCAAGGGTTGAATTGTAAACGAAAGTTCGAGCGAAGAGTTCAGTTTTATCAGGAGAAGAGACGGCAAGTGAGCCGTCGGAATGGAAAAGAGGAGGGAAAGAAGAGGAAGTAAAGTTGTTGAAGAGCTAGATGTCAGAAAGAGCAAGAAGAATTAGAATTGGATAGATTTTCACATTTTCGTCGGATGAAGAAATTTTTGGCGAGTCGAAGAACAGATTTTGCATGATTCCGGGCAGAAATATAAGCTGAGTGAGAGTCAGGAGTTGGATGGCAACGGTACCTTCTGACAGACTCCTCTCTGTTGCGGATACCATTAGAACAATTAAAGTTAAGCGAAGGTTTTTTTGGCATTAGTAGTAGGAATAAAATATGGAATGTATGCCTCCATGCCCGAGAGAATCACTTCTGTGATGCGTTTAGCACACCCAGAATGGCCCCGGCCACAGAAGCAGTAATCATTCCATGGGAAATCACAGAAATACTGCCTAAGGGCCTCCCAATCAGCGCGCCGAAGTGCCAAAGGTGCCTCCTCTTGGGAGGATCCAAAGGCCTAATTGGAGCGATAGGACAGGAAACAGATATAAGATTGTGGTTGGAGGATCCCAACGGAGAGAAAAGTCTCACAGAGTAAGAAGAAGGATGAGAGGTAAGAAATAAGTCCAGAATGTTGGGTCTCTCTCCAAGGCGATTGGGGATACGAGTGGGGCGCTGTACAATCTGCTCTAGGTCATTAGGATAGAAAAGTTGCGAGCTAGTTCACCAGGGATGTTTGTGAAATGGGAGGAAAGTCAAAGGTGGTGGTGAACATTGAAATCTCCTAAAATGGAGATTTCAACAAAAGGAGAGCGGGAAAGAATGTATTCCACTTTGGAAGTGAGGTAGTTAAAGAATTTGGATAGTGAGTAGAATTAGGAGAAAGGTAAACAGCGCAGATGTATTTAGTTTGAGATTGGCATGTAAGCCGTAGCCAGAGGGTATAGAATTCGGAAGATTCGAGTTCGGGAATACGAGAACAAGTTATTGCAGGTCATTGCGTACATATACGCAACATCCACCTTTGGAGTGAAATTGAGTATAGAGAAAGTAAGAGGGTACAGAAAAGAGGTTGATGTCGATCGTCCCAGACACCCGAGTTCAACAGATTGAAAATTTGAAGAAAGGCCACGAATGTTGCAGAAGTTTATGAAAAGTGAATCAGACAGAGATCCAGAACATCTCGAATGGGCGGTAGTAGATCCAGCCCCGCTGCCCTGGTCTGCTTTCCCGGTATCGGCATGGGGGCAGCCAGAAGTGGGGACATTTATGGTCCCCTCTCCAGGGACTCCGAGGCTCTTGAAGTTGATGCCATTTTTTTTTTTAATTTTGAAAAGATTATGTAGTGTGTAAGATGGATGTGTTTGTAGTGAGGAATAGGGAGAGAAGTGTGTGTTTGAGAGCATGCTGGACTGCTCACAGGGTAGATGAGACACGGAAAAAGATCAGCTAAGGGGGACATGACCGAAGAAACGGGAGTTCCAGCACTCCCTATCTTCTGTCTAACGCCCCCCCCCCCACCCCAAAGTACTTCCCTGGTCTATAATCTCTTCTTTATCAGCTGGTGAATATCTACCTCAACTAAGTAGGTAATATTTGAACATCATGTTAGTGGCCAAATATCATTATTCAAATGTCCTGCATTATAATATTGCTGAAATATATATGAATGATCTTAGAGAGAGGAAATTGTATACGAACGTTATTTTGAAAATACGGCTTTCTTGTTTACGGTTAAAGTTGTCTGTTCGTATGAACGTCTTAGAGAAATTTGCAATATAGAACTTATCGTTCAAGATCTCTCTCTCTCTCTCTCTCCTCTCTCTCTCTCTCTCTCTCTCTCTCTCTCTCTCTCTCTCTCTCTCTCTCTCTCTCTTCTCCGTCCCTTAGGAAGGATATAGAAAGGTTGGAAAAGGTACAAGCAAGAATCACAAAATTGATCCCTTCAATGAGACTTCAAAATAAATTATTCTCATTTAATATCAATCCGACAAGAAATAATGGTTTTAAATTGAAACTAAAAACATTTAGTACCTCCATCTATGGTAATTTCTTCTCCTATAAAATAGATAATATCTGGAACCAACTTCTCTCGGAAGTTGTTTCAAGCCAAAGTGTAAGTATGCTTAAAAATAGGCTGGATAAAGTTCTGAATACACTCAGGATTTAAGGTTGTTCCCAAGAATCGACCAAATCGGTCCCCCCCCCCACTTTAGATTGATTGGCTGATTGTGTGCTCCAAATAGCATGATCAGTCATCAAACAACTCATTTTTTTATCACTTGCCTCATAAACAACTGTAAATGGGAGACTTGTCAATTTGCCGTAGCAACAACGTGTATTTACCCACGGAACACTTTCATTCTCCATAAAAGACAAGTACAGGGGGATAGATACAAGGACCTCCCACTGATATACCTTGCCGGAAAGAGATTTTCTCTACTCTCATAATGGCACAACACCGGGAAGTATGAACAACTCAAAATATTACTTGCCCCATGAACACCTTTCCCGGCGGGAGATCCAAGTTGAAATTATGTTAAATTCAAAGAGTTGGCAGACATATACATATCACAGACATCCACTTACAGAAATCACACGCGCACACTTGCCCGCCTTATTAATAGACCAGATAAGTATTTTGTAGAAATACATATTTTCCTAATGAAGAAAAACTAAAAGAAAAAATGCGTAGCATGGATTAGGTGAGGTAAAGTTGCGTTTCTGCCGTCCCTATTTCTTTTTTTTCTTTCTTTCTCTTGGGTGGCGGAATCATGTGAAGGGTGGGGGCATGGTGTGGAAAATCTGATTTCCTTTCTCAATTCCTGTTTCAACCTCTTTACTGTAGAAGCCAGGTGTAAACATGGAGAGTTTGTTTAATCCTTTTGAGGCTAACCTGGAGTGGGCTATGGGGTCTTCGTTGGTCCGATATCTATAGATAAATAGAGCTGTAAATATTTTGTATAAAACCTAAACATATGTTCGAGGGTTTTCTGGCGATACCACGTAGTTGACATACAATTAGCACAAATATTTATTATGTTAGTTTATACGACCATGTTCTCTACTGTACGATTTCTATGTGCGCATAACGTAATTGTCGAGCTAATTTATATATTCTCTTCTTTCCTGTAAAATTTCCTTGGCTACTTTTCCAGGATCAAGGTATCTTCTTCAACCTTTTTCTGTACCCGCCTCTGGTGGGGAGGGAACGGAGAGTGGGGAGAGAACCTTGTGGTTTTCTGTCCAGTTTTCTACTACTGTTATAATAATTAAAAATGCGCTTGTTTAATAACAGGAACCTCCTCGAGTGGACCGAAAGGCCTTTGAGGCTTCCTCTTGGCCTTGTAACTCCTTGTAACTATTTATCTCTCTCTCTCTCTCTCTCTCTCTCTCTCTCTCTCTGAGAAGGTGCCTCCTCAGGGCATTTGATTCCGCTCGTATGTAGGAGAATTACGAGTTGTGACTGATCGGGGACTTGGTGCAGTGGTTAGCATATCCGACCGGCAATTGAATGATCCCGGGTTCGATTCCTGGGAGGTGCCTCATTTTTCATTTGCTCGTTCTCTCTCCCCATCTTGTGCGGACGTTTCTTTTACACAACGTCGTTCTTTACATTAATTATACTGTGTGTTGTTTGCAGTTAAAATGTATATATATTTTTTTTCTATCTTTATGCACACATTGCCACACAGATAATCGCATACACATGCAATTATGTGACACACACACACACACACACACAAAGATATTGTTAGTTCACTTTAAAGCTAACCCAAAACATACATAAATTTAAGGCAACCAAAATGTCCTGATTGGAAAATGAAACATATTTTTCATTACCTCTAATTAGTAAAGAGAATAGAAAATGTATCTCGTGACGTTTAAAAATTGAAACGAGAAACTCTTTAAATAAATGAGGATCACTATTTCTCTATTTCCATTATTAATATGAAGAAAGTGAAACTAAAATTAATGATGAGCTGAAAATCAAACTCGGAATCTGAATTCCCCATGAAAGGAAAGACGATCAAAGCAGAGATAAGACGGTTTCCAATTAAAAAAAAAAAAAAAAAAAAATTTATGAACAGAAAGAATAAATTACAGACGGTATACAATATTAAATAAATCAAGCGAAAGATTTATGTTCAATTTTGTACTTGATGGTAATACGTCATATAATCAAAATATTTTAATCAGAATATGCCGTCGGGGAGCATAAAAGCCTTTGTAGTCCATAAGTCGGTGTAGGGTTAAATATAGATTAAATGAAATCTTACACTGATTTAGGGGACCTCATATATATATTAGTGATGTAGGTCACATCCGCATCCGCATCCGCGGAACATCCGCACATTTTCTCGCATCCGCATCTGCATCCGCATCCGCACTTTGGACTGCGGATGTCTTGCGGATGTGGACCGTTGAGATAAAACGTCATTAATAAGCGGAAATTATCAAATTCTACTATAATAATAGAACTAGTTCATTGTGCGCAAAAGTGATGCAAGCGACAAGACGAGAGGCTGTTCTTGTATAAAGTTACTCTCTTGCAACCTACTTAGATCCACGTTACAAAGCTGAGTTATTTTCACCTAGTACATTAGAACGAGTTAAATCATCACTTGGCAAAGCAGTTGAAGAGCTTCAATCTCTTGAATCTGTCGCTTCGCCACCCACCAAAAGAATAAAAGTTTCAGTGACAGAACCAACACCTTCAACAAGCAAATCTATCACAGAATCTCTCTCTCAGTTTCTTGAGTCAAGCAGCGATGACGAGACCTACGCGATGTCAAAAGATGTAGTAAAAATGATCGAGAGCTATCACCAAGAAAAACGCCTGGCTGCATGTGACAATCCTATTAGTTGGTGGAAAAATACGCAGAATATCTATCCATACTTGAGTAAACTTGCAAGGAAACATTTAGCACGTCCTCCAACAAGCGTACCAAGCGAGAGATTATTTAGCAGTGCTGGATTAATATATGATGAAAAGAGAAACAGACTGGCAGCAGAAAAGGCAGAAAAATTAATGTTCCTTAAGCATAACCTTCCTATAATTAAGTTTGAATATTAAACGATGAACATCTTAGTTTACTTTATTTTAATTACTCATTTATAATATGCCTAATAAAACTTTAAACTTAATATAAATAGTTATCAAGCTAATTAAAGATCTCTCTATAAGGGTGGAGGTTGGGGAAAGAGGTCGGGTAACACAATTATGGTTTCTAATTGTGGCTGAAACTCAACAAAATATAACGAATTTATTTGCAGACGAATTCACTAATTGATTTCTATATTAGTTAGATGCTTGCTATTATTTTATATGTTCAGGGAAAAGTACAGCAATTATTGTACAATTAATCAATTATACTACATTATAGCTACAGCTCTCTCTATATAATAACTTATTATATACGTTAAACACAACAAATCTCGAATATATCCTAAAAAATAACGAAAATGTAGACATCCGCATCCGCGGATGTTGAAATCAAACATCCTCATCCGCATCCGCATCCGCGGATGTGAAAAAAATGACATCCGCTACATCACTAAATTATATATATATAACCTTTCCTGGTTCTCCCTTAATGTGTATACTAAATTTGGTGCAGACTGCCATACCCGTTCAGACGTGCATAAACGAACAGATATCATCATCATCCCTATATGTACGTTTAATTTAGGGATGTACCGAATATTCGGTATTCGGTAAAAAATAAGATATTCGATATTCAGTATTCGGCCGAATAGTTTTTAACCGAATACCGAATATTTGATAATTAGGGTAAATAATTTGATTTAGGGAATGGAACTCAAAATGAGTTTGTTTGTCTTTCAGAGAATAATTACAAAACAAATCCAACTTGGTATAGTGATACTAATAAGTGATATCCCTGTAAACAGAGCTGGGCACTTGCGGTTTTTTTTGCGGTACTGCGGTACTGCGGTACTACCGTGTTGGTCGGTACCGCGGAAAGTACCGCGGGAAATTTGAATGCGGTAGCGGTACTGCTGTACTTTCAGCGATCCTTTGCGGTACTGCGTTATGCGGTACCGGTTTGGTAGTGCGGTAGTAGTACCGCAGTACCGCAGTACCGCAAAAAAACGCGCAAAAAAACGCAAGTGCCCAGCTCTGCCTGTAAAACAATGAATAGGCAGGCAGTAATAATAATTACTGCAAAAACAAAATCTAATAATTGAAATTAAGGCAAGTAGATTATCGTGTAGAAAAATTAGTCGTTCAGCAGTATCAGGAGCTAAACGATTACGTGCGTCGGTAGTTACATTTGTCGCAGAAATGAACAGCCGTTCACCTCGTCCGCTTGTGGGTGGCGTGGTGAGATATTTGTGAACAAGTACTAATAGTTTCGGGAATCATTTGTCATTATGGCACCACCAATCAAGAGGGTTCGTGTCGCGAATGACTCGTGGCTCCTGGAAATAGATGTCTAATTGTTTTTGACATCTTTGCTGATTACTTTTGATGGGTGGAGGCACATATGATTGTGAAGACGTAACAACCTCATCAAATTAGCTCCATAAGTCAACTTTCGGCTTCTTTTTCGAAGATTCTTGATCTTCTTATGAAACAAAAGCAGTTGCTTCATTGACATGAGTTATATTACGTGTAGGACTAGCATTAGGTGATGCAGACGTAGTGATTACCTCACTTTTTAGGAACTCAGGCACTGTAATGCAAGCAAATTTGAAACGAGGAACTTAAACCTGAGCAATTATGCAAGTAAGTCTGTCTTCCACTGTTTGAAGCGATTCTGTAAATTTTCTATTAAATTGTTTTACATTAGTATGAAAACCTGCATCATCATTTATGTTACGCAAAAATACCACGAGACCCATTACACGAGGAGACACCATGTGAAGACAAGAAGAATCAGAGGAAAATTCATTCGTTAATTTTTCACATGGAATAAAAAGTTTTACAACACGTTGAATAAGAGTCCAATGGTGGTTATTGAGGGTTGGTATGTCATAGTCCGAGGTGTATGTAACAACTGCATTTTTTGTTGAAGTCGTCGTCGTAGCATATAGAATGTAGAATTCCATCGGGTGATAACGTCTCTTATAAGTTCGTTTTCGGGTAAATCTTGTTGCTTCTGGATTTTCTTAAGTCTGTCACAGGCTAGATATGAATGATTAAAATGCGAACAGATTGTTCCGTGTGCAATTGCATATATATCCGAAACATACTTCTAACTAAGACGAGCGTCATTAACTGCAAGTGCTCAAGTATGATTTGCACAAGCAACAGAAATCATTTTGAGAACGCGAACAGCTTTAGTAATATTATAGTCATTGTCGTGCACAACTACATGCACACGATCGCTCCATACTGACCACTCTTGCAATATAGAAGTCAATGCAAATGCAATGTTTTCATGAGTACGGGAACCTGGTAGGTTTTTGGTGGCTAAAACATGCTGCTTTGTTCGCATTTACTATTAATTCTATGTGCCGTGAAGCTGATAAAGGCTTCAACTTTTTACATTGACGCCTAATAACCCAAATAAAACTAATATTCGATATTTGGTATTTGGAATTGGGCCGAATAGTTTTGCACCGAATATCTAGCATTCGGTGACTTTTAGTATTATATTTGGTACATCCCTAATATATATATATATTAATATATATATATATATATATATATATATATATATATATATATATATATATATATATATATATATATATATATATATATATGCGCCTCGAGGATGTAGTGGTTAGCATCGCTGACTAGGAATTCACAGGCCCTGGGTTCAATTCCTGGCGATGGTACACGACGCGTAGGCCATCCAGCTGTTCATCCTTCCATACAACAAAAATTGGTTGGTAGATAAGTGGGTGCCCCGAGTAATCTAGTAGTTAAGATATTGGGCTGTTGATCGGGAGGTCGTGAGATTGACCCGTTGTGGGTTGTGTTTCGGATTCCACAGTAAGATGTAGGGCTAAAGTGGAGCTTATATTTCTGCCCGGAATCATGCGAAATCTGTTCATCAACTCGCCAAAAATTCCTTCATCAGACAAAACTGTGAAAACCTATCCAATTTTAATTCTTCTCGTTCTTTCTGGCATCCAGTCAAAAACCTTTCAAACAACTTTACTTCTCCTTTCCCTCCTCTTTTCCATTCCGACGGTCCAGTTGCCGTCTCTTCTCCTAATAAAGCTGAACTCTTCGCTCAAATTTTCGCCTTCAACTCAACCATGGACGATTCCAATACTGCTCCTCCAACTTCTCCTCCCTCTGACTTAATTATGTCTGAAATTAGAATCTTACCGAAAGATGTTTTTTCTGCCCTATCTGGACTCAACTCTAGGAAGGAGTACGGTCCTGATGGTGTCCCTTCTGTTGTTCTCAAGAACTGCACTTCTGTGCCGGTACCCTGCCTAGACAAACCCTTTCGTCTTTGTCCTTCATTTGGTACTTTTCCTTCCTGCTGGAAGTTAGCTTTCACTCAGCCTGTCCCAAAGAAGGATGACCGCCTCAACCTTCTAACTATCGCCTAATTGCTTTGATTTCTTGCCTTTCTAAAGTTTATGAATCGATCCTTAATAGGAAGACTCTTAACCCTTTAATGTCCAGAGTGTGAAATTTTCATCGTTAACTTTGGAAGCAATTTTAGACCTTATTTATAATGTTATAAGGACGATTTTTGCATCAACTGATTCCGCCTACTTTTCGACTTAATTTGGGTATGAAAGGGTTAAACACCTCTTTTCTCACAATCTTCTTTCAGATCAGCGGTATGGATTTCGCGAGGGACGCTTTACTGGCAATCTTCTTGCATATTTCTCTGACTCATGGTTATCCTCCTTTCGGATTTCGGTGAAACCTTTGCTATTGCGTTAGACATATCAAAAGCTTTTGATAGTCTGACAAGTCTTTAATTTCCCAACTGTCGTTCCTTCGGTTTTTATCCTTCTACCTGTGCCTTCATCTCTAATTTCCTTTCTGACTGATCTATAGCTGCGGTTTTTTTCCTAAAGCTATGAATAGTGGTGTTTCTCAGGCTCTGTCCTGTCGCCTACTCTTTTCCTTTTATTTATCAATGATCTATTAAGTCGCATTTCCTGTCCTATTCATTCCTATGCCGATAATTCCACTCTTCACTTCTCCGCCCGCTTCACAAACCGTCCCTTTCACCAGTCACTCAATGCTTCGCTTAGCGGAGGACGGATATGGTGCACCTGACCTCTGATCTCTCTACTCTCTCTGATTGGGGCAGAGAAAACCTTCTGACTTTCAGTGCCTCAAAAATTCAGCTCCTTTACCTGCCTATTCGTCACAGTCTTCCACACGTCTATCCCCTTACCTTCAACAACTTACAACTCATTCCTTCCTCTTCTCTTAACATTTTTGGCGTTCCCTTTTCTTGTAATCTTTCCTGGAAAGATCACATACTCTCCTTCCAAAACAGCTTTTAAGAAGTTTTGTGTGCTATACCGCCTCCGCAGTTTCTTCACCCCCACTCAGTTGATGTCTCTGTACAGCGTCTTGTGTCGGGTAGCTCATCCCACGCAGCTCTACTTGACCGCGGGAAATCAAAGGCTTTTCGCCTCATCAACTCCACGCCCCTTTCTGACTGTCTTCAATCCCTCTCTCTTCGCCGCAATGTTGCCTCACTCTCTCTTTACTATCGATATTATAACGGACACTGCTCTTCTGAACTCTCTAACTACATGCCTTCTCATTTAAGGAGAGCAAGCAGTACCAGACTTTTAACACATTCTCAATCCTTCTCTGCCCAAACTCTCCAACGAAAGGGTTGGTCAGTAATTTCAGTCTTTCATCTACTCAACCGGTGAACGTTGGAACAATCTTCCTCAATTTATCTAGAAAATCTATAAAATCCAGGACCTTGATTTTGGATCTTTTCTTCCTATATGGAAAAGGGGTATTTTTGCGGGCATTCGTCCTTGTCCCTGCCTTCCCGCATAAAAAAAAATACTGTACAGTTATAAAACTTTAATGCAATTTCTACAACAAAGTTTTTGTAAAGGGCGAAAAGAAGACACGTATTAATTTATGTATGGGAATTCTATTGCTCTACTTTTACTCTTCATTTGCTTTGTTTTATCCCCTTCAATAGGTTTATTTTATCACCCTTAATCACCGTTCATAATGAGGATTTAATCGTTTTTTTTTTTTTGCACTAATCGCCAACTATTACACTCTCTCCTTATTTTAACATACATCGATCAAGGCTTTTAAGCAAACACACACACACACACACACACACACACACAATGAAAAAAAAAGAGTACTTTCAAATGTGACAACACATTTAAATTTTGTCCCTTTTGATTTTGAAGACATTTTTCTTTTTAAAAAAAATGACACTTGATCTTCAGATCTCTAAAACTATGAGTATATTGTACTCAAATTAAACTAAAAGGAAATGTCTGTATCTAGAGCTTCACCTTTTCATTTATGCGAGAAATTAAGCCGTAGATAAAATTTTATGCATCATTTGCAACAACATAAAAAAAAAGGATTCTTTAATTCCTGAAATAAGGAAGTGCTTACATAGAACATAAAAGGAAGCCTATTTTCTTGTTGACATGTATACCATACCTGATAAAGACTTGACTATCTTATATGAGGCTTATATTTCTTATATTTCGTCGAAATATCTTCAGAGAGTTCAAGAGTTCAAGAGTTCAAGAGTTCAAGAGTTATGGCACTTTCATATTGGTACAATTTTAACTGCGTTCTTTGGCATTTTTCTTTTACTTTTGTCGTTTAGCCACTTCTTCTTAGGAGGGCCTCATATGTAGGCTACAGTATGGACCGTTTAAACCTCATGCATACGTTAATAGTTTTACCAATACTCGCGACTTTAAGGATACAGTTATTTTATTTTAACGGCTCGCCAAGTGAAAACGAAAACCTACAATTGAAATTTGTGTTGGGGGAAAAAAAAAAAAAATTATATATATATTATATATATGGCATATATATATATATAAAAAGCAAACAACCACAGGGAAAAGAAAAGTAAACACGAAATCCAAGCGCTTTCGTGATATATTCACATCTTCAGGGAAAACAAAGAAATAGACAGAATTAAGAATTTACCAATAACTGAGTTAAATACACAAGCGAAAAATTCCCCAATAGGCAACTCAATTTAAAAGCAATAAAACAATCTAAAGATTTTTTCAATAGATAACTTAATCTAAATGCTACTAAATTAAGTAATACATAAAAACTATATAAATGAAATTAGAAAATTAACATGTACACAAAACAAAAATTATTATAAGTTATTAGAAATAGTATTTAATTAAAACAGGCAATTAAGTGGCAAGAATCTAAGATAACAAAAGACATGGTGCAATCGTCGTCACGTGCTCCTTCCAGAATATTCCGAATATCTAAAAACAATAAAAAAAAATTTTTTTTCAATAGTTAACCTGTTCAAAAGTCTAATAAACTATCAAGTACATAAAGACTATATAAAAGAAATAATACAATTAAAATGTACATATACAAATGTTAACAATTATTAAAATAATATTTATTTAATTAAAGCAAACAATTAAGTGGCAAGAATGCGGTCAGAATAATACACCACTTTTTTGACAATGTAGGAACCTAATTTATAAAGCCCAGGGCTAATATTAAGAACAAAATCAGTATTATTCTTGATCACACTCGATTCAAGTATATTTCTACTAATAATAGATTTACTAAAACTTAATTTGGAGGCATTTTCCAGTCAATGGGATGATTAGTATCTCTTACGTGAATGAAAATGGCATTAGATTCCTGGCCGGTTCTTATACTGTATTTGTGCTGCTTAATACGTAACTCGAGCGTCTTGCCAGTTTGACCAATGTAAAATTTATTACATATTGTGCGTGGAATTTTTATATACACAACCCTATTCACTTAAAGGGAGTTTTTAATCAATGAATTCTTAATTACATCTAAATTTCTGAACGCGATATTTACGTTAAAAGTCCTCAGCAGTTTCGGCAGATCAAAAAATTTTCTCTGAATGGTAACGCTAAGACGTTTTTTGTGGTATAAGGAGTCTTGTCTTTTACCTCATAGAAGGTTTTCTTTGCCATTTTTCAAGGATTTATGTATGCAGTTCTTTGGATATTTTAAATCAAACGCAATTTTATATATTTTACTAATTTCATCATCAATGAACTCTGGGCTACAAATTCGGGACCTTTTCCAGTTTGTGTACCGTTTTTCATATAATTTATTTTTGAGAATATTTTTTGTTAAAACTAACGAAAATATCACGATTTAACCTAACCAATTATCAAGAGCGTACAGTTGATCTATTAGTAAATAGTAAATACTATTCCAGAAACAAACAATGTTATAATTAATAATAGATCAACTGTACGCCCTTGATAATTGGTTAGGTTAAGTCGTGATATTTTCGTTAGTTTTAACAAAAATATTCTCAAAATAAATTATATGAAAACGGTACACAAACTGGAAAAGGTCCCAAATTCGTAAGCATCTTAGGAACAAAGTAGAAAAAACGTTTTGTTTTACGTTAATGTGGTGAGCCGAATAATAATGTATATAGGAACAATTATTAGTGCGTTTTCTGTAATTATTGTATTTAAACTTTTTTCCAGACCTATATATTAAAACATCTAAAAATGGGATCGATGAGTCTTCTATCTCAACTGTAAAATTGATAGAGGGAGTTAAATTATTAAGCTTGGGTAAGGATTCATTGAGATTTAAAGTTTCTGGCCGAAGACAAAGAACATCATCTACATATCTAAACCACTGAACATAATTTGGCAGAATCTTCCTTAATAATTTACTTTCAAAAAACTCCATATATAAGTTACTTAAAATGGGAGAGAGGGGGTTCCCATAGCCATACCAAATTTCTGCCTAAAATATTCATTATTAAACACAAATTTCGAGTCTACTATGCACAGCTTAATTAATTCTATAATGGTAGTAACAGGTAATGGCAAATTATGCTTAACCAATTCTTCCGAAAGAAAAACTAATAGATCCTCTACCGGGACTCTCGTAAATAAAGAGGTAACATCAAAGCTTACCAATCTAAAATTGTAATTGACACGGATACTATTGAATTTTTTTTTTCTACAAGGTCTACATTATTATTTGTGTGAGATTGTGAAATTGTGCCCAGGAGAGGATTAAGGATGGATACAAGCCATTTGGACAGCTTATATGAGATAGATCCTATAGAGCTAACAATAGGCCTTGCAGGATTATTTGGCTTATGAGCTTTAATCAGACCATACATATAGGGTAATGACGGCGAAGTACTCAGAAACTGTTTAAGTAATATTTCTTTACCCTTCAAAAGTTGCTTAATTTTCTTGTTAAATGCACTGTTCACTGTTTCAAGGGGATTGTTCCTTAATTTCACGTAAGTGTCCAGAGTCATTCAAAAGATCATACATTTTTCGTAGGTAAACCTCTTTATTGAGGATCACTAAGGAATTTGATTTATCGGCTTTGGTTATATGTGGAGTCCGATCTTTTCTTGAGGACTCATAAGAATCGAAAAACCTCTGTGAACAATTTGGAATAGAAGGTTTAGACATGGCACCATATACTAGACCTTTACAAATATTCACATCCTCTATAGGTAAATCACTATTTTTCCAAGTTGCAGAAAACCTTAGCTATTTCTACATAGTCCACATCCCTTTTAGCTGCTGAAAAATTTATTCCGTATCCAAGAGCCGTAACCATATTTTTATTTAACACTTTATCTGATAGATTAATCACAAATCCGGGGCTAGCATCCTTAGTCCAATCACTTCTTTCAATTAGAATTTGTAATTTAATATTGAGTTTTCTTTCCACAACACTACTCTCTCGTCTAAGTTTGTTATAACAATAGTCTAGTAAACGCTGTTTCCATTCAGGTGAAATTGCCCTGGCAAAACTATATCTTCTCGCCCTGGTAACTTTAAAAGTTTCTTCGACTTCAATCTTAGTAATTTCTATATGCTTCTGCAACACTATTCTCTGGACTTCATCGAAGGGGCGATCTCTCAAATTCAGAAGTCTATTGGGGAGTAAAGAGGTGGGGAGAACTTGTTCACTTAGACATCATCTTAGAAATATCAGGTGAATCTTCCGCTTGTGCGACTTAACTAAAGCCGAGCAAAAGGTAGAAACAAACAGTGCTAGGCCAGGGAAGAGCGAAGAGAAGATCTCGAAGTGGCGCGTGGTATCCATTATGCAGTAAAATCACAGAAAAACACGTGATCTTTTTAATAAACAACCACAAGGAAAGGAAAAGTAAACACGAAACCCAAGCGCTTTCGTGATATATTCACATCTTCAGGGAAAACAAAGAAATAGACAGAATTTACCAAGTAACTGAGTTAAATACACAAGCGAAAAATTCCCCAATAGGCAACTCAATTTAAAAACAATAAAACAATCTAAAGATTTTTTCAATAGATAACTTAATCTAAAGGCTACTAAATTAATGAATACATAAAAACTATATAAATGAAATTAGACAATTAACATGTACACAAAACAAAAATTTATAACAGTTATTAGAAATAGTATTTAATTAAAACAGACAATTAAGTGGCAAGAATCTAAGATAACAAAAGACATGGTGCAATCGTCGTCACGTGCTCCTTCCAGAATATTCCGAATATCTAAAAACAATCTAATTTTTTTTTTTTTTTTTTTTTTTTTTTTTTAGGCAGAAATTTGCTATGGCTATGGGAAACCCCCTCTCTCCCATTTTAAGTAACTTATATACGGAGTTTTTTGAAAGTAAATTATTAAGAAAGATTCTGCCAAATTACGTTCCATGGTTTAGATATGTAGATGATGTTCTTTGTCTTTGGCCAGAAACTTTAAATCTCAATGAATTCTTACCCAAGCTTAATAATTTACTGTAACTCCCTCTATCAATTTTGCAGTTGAAATAGAAGACTTATTGATCCCATTTTTAGATGTTTTAATATATAGGTCTGGAAATAAGTTTAAGTACAATATTTACAGAAAACGCAATAATTGTTCCTCTATACATTATTATTCGGCTCACCACATTAAGGTAAAACGAACCGTTTTTTCTACTTTGTTCCTAAGATGCTTACGAATTTGTAGCCCAGAGTTCATTGATGATGAAATTAGTAAAATATATAAAATTGCGTTTGATGTAAAATATCCAAAGAACTGCATAGATAAATCTTTAAAAATGGCAAAGAAAACCTTCTATGAGGTAAAAGACAAGACTCCTTATACCACAAAAAACGTCTTAGCGTTACCATTCAGAGAAAATTTCTTTGATCTGCCGAAACTGCTGAGGACTTTTAACGTAAATATCGCGTTCAGAAATTTAGATGTAATTAAGAATTCATTGATTAAAACTCCCCTTTAAGTGAATAGGGTTGTGTATATAAAATTCCACGCACAATATGTAATAAATTTTACATTGGTCAAACTGGCAAGACGCTCGAGTTACGTATTAAGCAGCACAAATACAGTATAAGAACCGGCCAGGAATCTAACGCCATTTTCATTCACGTAAGAGATACTAATCATCCCATTGACTGGAAAAATGCCTCCAAATTAAGTTTTAGTAAATCTATTATTAGTAGAAATATACTTGAATCGAGTGTGATCAAGAATAATGCTGATTTTGTTCTTAATATTAGCCCTGGGCTTTATAAATTAGGTTCGTACATTGTCAAAAAGTGGTGTATTATTTTGACCGCATTCTTGCCACTTAATTGTTTGCTTTAATTAAATAAATATTATTTTAATAATTGTTAACATTTTTATATGTACATTTTAATTGTATTATTTCTTTTATATAGTCTTTATGTACTTGATAGTTTATTAGACTTTTGAACAGGTTAACTATTGAAAAAAAAAATTTTTTAGATTGTTTTTAGATATTTGGAATATTCTGGAAGGAGCACGTGACGACGATTGCACCATGTCTTTTGTTATCTTAGATTCTTGCCACTTAATTGCCTGTTTTAATTAAATACTATTTCTAATAACTGTTATAATAATTTTTGTTTTCTGTACTTGTTAATTGTCTAATTTAATTTATATAGTTTTTAGGTATTCATTAATTTAGTAGCCTTTAGATTAAGTTATCTATTGAAAAAATCTTTAGATTGTTTTATTGGTTTTAAATTGATTTGCCTATTGGGGAATTTTTCGCTTGTGTATTTAACTCAGTTATTGGTAAATTCTGTCTATTTCTTTGTTTTCCCTGAAGATGTGAATATATCACGAAAGCGCTTGGATTTCGTGTTTACTTTTCCTTTCCCTGTGGTTGTTTGCTTATTAAAAAGATCACATGTTTTTCTATAATTTTACTGCATATATATATATATATATATAAAATTAGCTTACATTTTTCCAAACAGTCAAATCGAGATTCATTTTCGAACTAAAACCCAAATAATAGAATCGAAGGACACTGATTTCAATTTTATTTGCAATAATCGAAAATGTGTTATTTCTCTCTACTATTAACGAGCCATGGACTGTCGCAAGCCAGTCTGAGAAGTGTGGAGGGGTTGCAGTGACGAGGTCGCTGCACGTAATTTATTTAGCTCGACCTTGTTCTCCTTTTGAAGGGGACTTACTTTATCCAGTTGACGGCTTTACCGCCCATCTCAGTGCCTTCAATTGGATGAAGGACGATAAATGGATCAAACAACCAACCAATTATACCGATTAGAGGGGAGGCAGAGTCACTGCCTTAATTAGAGTATATCGAGTTCTGCGAGGGAGGCAGATGTAGTGGGCATTTTATACCCGTGTTTAATGGCGTGATCCCGTTGAAGGCGCTTCTTAGTTATAGTACAATTAAGTGTGGGAATACAATGACAAACAAATTTATTAAAAGATGAAAACAAATTAAAATCGAACCAAATAATTTTTATATATAATGACGCAAAAATAAATTCTGCAAACATTCTCTTCCTTTCAACAATTTTTTTTCGTGCGTGCGCGCGGGTGTGTGTGTGTGTGTGTGCGTGTGTGTGTGTGTGTGTGTTTGTGTATTTTAATATTAGGTGATTCCCTAATTTTAATTATTTTTTAAAATGTTAAATTTACTTCCTTTTTCAATCGGTTTCATACAGGTTCACTATATATATATTATATATATATATATATATATATATATATATATATATATATAGTGAAAATTATTTCACGAAATTAAACGTGAAAAATATTTAAGATGAATAAAACACGAAGGAAAGGAAACACAGAATGGTGCTCAAGCGCTTTCGTCCTGTGGATGTCATTAGACGAAAGCGCTTGAACACCATTCTGTGTTTCCTTTCCTTCGTGGTTTTTATTCATCATATATATATATATTATATATATATATATATATAGATATATCACTTGTATACAGAAGGTAGCCAAAAGTAAATAGACATCTTTGTTAATTTTTTTTCCCACAGTTTTTAACTTGATTCTAAAAATCAAATAAATAAACACAGATTTATTGAATGAATATATTTAGAATCGTGTTGTTTTCCCCTTTTCCATTATGGGAAAGACGCACGTTCTGACATTCCACTGATGAACTTTGCCATTTAGTCTTGAGGACAATCATCGTGGTGTCTATTTACTTTTGTCACCCCCTCTGTAGCTACGTAACGGGCAACTTTTAGAGTGTACTTCATTCAGTGATGATGGAAATTAATATAAAATACACAAATGGAAGGATTACTTCAATTTATTAAAGTTCGCCGCCACTGGAAAGGTCATAAAAAGGTTCGAGATAAACATCACATTAACAGAAATCTCTCTCATGAAGATAATGGTCTAAGATAAGCCTTATCGGAATGGTGAAATGGAAATGAACACTTGAAATGAGAGTAAAACTTATCTTCAAATTTTCCGAGTATACTGCGCAAGCCATTAAGAACATAAAAGAAATTAGTTTTATGTAAGCGAGTCTTAATAACACTGGCCAACAAAATGAAACTTTTTTTTCTCATCACAAACATGATCACACTTTTCTTAATGCAGTTTTCGCGCTGATTCCGAATCTGGTTTTATGTTTTTTCTAGCACGTATAGTTATATAGATACACTGGTTTTGATATTTTTAAGTTTTTGATATTGCTATAAGAAAATTTATGGATGTACAGTATAGATCACCCTTAGGAATGCTAAACAACAAATACATCATATACCTTATTCAATGTACTTATAAATAAAGAATATATACATTATTTTATTAAAAGCGCTGTGAGTGTGATTTCCTTTTGTAAATTTGGCCTGGATTGTCACGATACAGCATTCAACAATGGTCCGCCATCATGCTTTCATTCCAATATCCTTGGTAGCGCTTCTCCATCATCTGAATATCTTGATGGAAGCGCTCTCCTTGCTCGTCACTCACTGCACCAAGGTTTTCAGGAAAGAAATCTAAGTGGGAATGCAGGAAGTGAATTTTTAACGACATTCGACACTCCATTTCTTTGAAGGCATCAAGGAGGTTCTTGACTCCATCCTTATACGCAGGTGACTTGTTGCTTCCAAGAAAGTTTTCACATATCCATTTGAACGCCAGCCAAGCCTTCAATTCCAGCGGACTTAGGACTTTTTCAAATTCAGTGTCATTCAAAACCTCCCTTATTTGTGGCCCAACAAAAATTCCTTCCTTCAATTTTGCTGCAGTAACCTTCGGAAATTTCCTTGAAAGGTATTGGAACCCTTCAGAATTGACTTTACCCATTGCTTTAACAAAATTCTTCATTAAACCAAGTTTAATGTGAAGAGGTGGCAGATAGATCTTTTGGGGATCCACTAAAGGGACAGACTGGACATTGCTTATCCCTGGGACATATGTATACCTAAGTGGCCAGTCACTTTTGGTGTAATGTTCTATAGTGGCGCGACTGTCCCACAGGCAAAGGAAACAACAAAATTTTGTGAATCCTGACTGCATACCCATAAGCATTCCTATAACTTTTAGATCTCCACAAACATTCCATTGATGACTGTCGTATTTGATTGCCTTAAGTAGTATATCCATATTGTCATATGTCTCTTTTAGATGGACGGAATGGGCAATGGGGATGGATGGCATTATATTACCATTATGCAAAAGAACTGCTTTCAGGGGTCATTCTTACATTGTCGAGGCATGTTGACTGACCTGAGCAAACTATAAATTCAAAAAAAATGTACACCAACTTGACACAAGTTCTTGGACTGGACTGATCTTTTGACACACAAAGCACGGCGTTGTTGCCTGAATCACAATGCTGCTAGACGTAAAAGCTCACACCTGAAATACATAAGATGTATAATTAAGATAATTGAAATCAATAAGATGAATAAACTAAAAAAACACAATAAAATAAACACAATCAAATGTTGAAATATTAGTATTTTGCCTATTTAAAATGGTTAAATCTGTGTAGTTATATATATGCCTTCATCTTGAAAACTATACGTGCTAGAAAAACTCTGAATGCAGTTTTGGAATCAGCGTGAAAAATGCTATCCAGCCACCACAAATTTTACTCTGATGAAAAATCTTTGTTGACCAGTGTAATTATAATAATATTATTATTAATATTAATATTATTATTAATAATGATAGTAATAATAGTAATGCTGTAATTATTAGTATGTAATAATGATAATAATAATGTCAATGAAAATAAAATATTAATAAAAATAATAATTGTATCGTTTGAGGTATTATTATTATTATTATTATTATTATTATACTGTATGTATAAGTTCTGATGTCATGATTACATTCTACTGATCACAAGCGCTAAATTTAATTAATAGCTCTATTAATAATGACATATAATAATGTTTATTCTTATTACAATTCACTACAGTTTCTCTCTCTCTCTCTCTCTCTCTCTCTTCCTCGTATGGACATTGTGAAAAACTACGACGTAAAGAGGAAACTGCTTGCCACAGATGTTTTGTTTTTCCTATGCATGAAACGACCGACCGAGAGAGAGAGAGAGAGAGAGAGAGAGAGAGAGAGAGAGAGTTAAAATCTTCTATTTAATAAATCATGTGATTTTAATTACATACTGTTCCTGTCACACGCCATTTGAAATATAAAGTCACTGATGTACTGACCCTTACTAGAATAAAATGAACACCCTGTTAAATGTTGGAATAACCCTATGTATACAGGAGTAACATGTCTGAGTGGCATGAAGCCGGTTGTCTGATCACATCCCTTCATTTTCAGAGTGTACAGTGGCACGCACTCCAGCTGCACGCGACAACTCGCCATTTGCCCGTAACCGCATGGTGGATCGTTCTGAGAGTGGCCAGTCAGAGGCAAATTGCCCAGAATCTGAACATTTTCCTTGAGTGTGTGTATAACATCAATGCGCAGCATTAGCAGGGAAATTTTAGGCTAATTAATATCGGCATGGACGTCCATTCTCAGTGATAGTACGCGCAGAAAAGGCTAAGTCTTGCGGAAGATGCTGTAATGAACCAATCCCAACGTATTCTGCTTCAAACATTCACCGCAGAAAGGACTGGGCCCAGCAAATGATACACAGCCCACCGATTTTGGAGGTCTGTAGTCTTCACAGATGAGTTGCGTTTACAGCAGTTCTCCTCAAGTAGACGCATCTGAATGTGGAGACAGGAAGCGGATGCATTTTAGACTGCGTACCTGCAATCGAGAGTAAATCATGGTGGTTGCAGTGTAATAGTGTAGGGTGCAGTTCGATACGATAGCAAGAACAACCTACGAATAGTGTTCGTTAATGGAAAGCTAAACTCAGAGGGCTACATTACTGTTCTCCAAGAAACCCTCTTACCACTATACAAACACGGCAATTTGCAGTTTGAAACACATTTAATACAGAAAGATGGTGCCACATGCCATACGACCAAAACCACTTCCGCTTGGAGGAAACGGAATAGGCAGCAGTTTCTCTCTGGCCACCACACAGAGTCTTGACATGAACGCCATTGAACACGTCTGGGAATATATGGATAGGGAGCTCGCGGGAAAGCCAACCTGTCAAATAATACGCAAGAGCTGCCACGAGATATATCCACATTTGACAAAATTTGCATGAGGCTGTCATACAGAATACTATTGATCCGGTGCCTCCATGGACATGTCTGTATAATGCCGAAGGACATACTACCAAATATATGCAATCCATATGACTGCGTTCTTACTACAGAATGTTATAATAAAGTTTATTTGAAATCAGAGATGTTCATTTTATTCTGGTAGCACACTGTAGTTTCTTATTAGTTTGAGATTAGTCTTAGTTTTAGTCTTCATCTTATTAGTGTTTTTGGTCTTAGTCTTTACCAGTTTTTGCCCTTCTTACGAATTAATTCTGTAAATAATTCACATTCGTAAATTGGTTTTCATTATTAAATTGTTTAAAAATATTATGTAAATTGGTTTGAAGTAATTTCTAACTTTTCTTTAGTTACCCCTTAACTCATAATTCTCTTAAATGAAAACAATAAAAATGCGAAAATTTATAATGATCAAGTGCTTTTAACACACTATCCGACTTCGATCCTAACACGACACGACTGAATCTAAGACGTCCATTTCAGCTATAAAAGTAATATATGAGGATGAAACTCACAGAGATTTAATACTAAAAAACAGAAGAAAGCTGAAAGGATCAAAAATCTTCGTCAATGACGACGTATGTGAGGAAACACGTAAAATTCGTAAAGAAAAGCTCCCTAAACTCATAGAAGCGAGGAGACTCGGGAAAGTTGCCTCCTTCCTTGGAGCGAAGTTAATTATTAAAGAAAGAGAGACTCCTCCAACGCGGAATACTTCGGTCAAAGGAGTTCATCTTGTTAGTGAAGAAGCATTCGAAGCTATGAGAACTACGAAAACGCCAGCCGACAATCGGCACACAGGAGGCCTGCGAATAACTCCGCATACAATCTCAACAGTCGACTTTCCCATTCTCGGCTCAACTGTGCGGTAACCCCTTATTCCCGTATTCTGTATTTAGTGAAATTGTTTGAGAACTACTGTTAAATGGCTTTCATCGATAAAGACTTTCATAGTATATGTGCCGATATTAATCATTTCAATTCATTACCAAAAAATTCTGTATCCAGTTTAGAGAATCTAGAACAGAGATCTGGTGTAGGCAATTGCATGGTCTCATCGATAGATGAGTTTAATGCCTTTGTATTACAAAAAGATATTTATAAAAATCTTTCAGTGCTAAATCTAAACATTCGAAGCTTACCTAAGAACTATAACTACTTATTGGCCCTTTTGAAAACTTTTACGGTCAAATTTAGTGTTATAATTCTCACAAAAACCTGGTTAAATAGTAGTATTAAAAACCTATATAATATAGATAATTATGTTGCTTATACTGTAAGAGATGGTCAGATTGGTGGGGGTATCTCTGTGTATGTGCATCAAACTTACGACTCTAACGAAGTATTTTCTCTATGTAATAGTGACAATGAAAACCTGATTGTGAATATAAAAGACAAAAGTAACGTATATTCTGTCCATGCAATATATAGACCACCTAATACTAATATCAATAGCTTTTTAATTCACTTAGATAACATGTTGTGCAACTTTCATAATCGAATGCCATAGTTGCGGGTGACTTCAACATCAATTTGAATCTGAAGCAATCTCTCATAAATTTTTAAACTTAATGAATTCTTTCTATCTTAGTCATTCTATTACCAAACCCACTCGAGTCTGCAGCTATGGCAATCGAATAACAGAATCTACGATTGATAATATATTTGTAAATAGCAATGTCCTTGTAAATTCTGGAATTATAACCACTAACTATTGATTACAGAATATTCTCAGAGGTTAACAAAAGAAAATTTATTGGGGCTGTAGAAAATACTCGACTTGACTGTGACGAACCTTTAAATGACCCAGATCATATGTTTCAGTTCTTCTATGACACCTTATTCCATATTTTTAATATTTGCTTTCCTTTAAGGAGAAAAACAGTTTCGCCCAAAAGTGCCGCAAATCCATGGATCACTCCAGGAATTATCACTTCACTAAAGAACAGAGATAAATTATTCAAATTGCAATTACAGAGCAAAATTCCTAAAATAGAATATACTCAATACAGAAACAAATTAACTAAAATAATCAAAATTGCAAACTATAACTACTGTAACAATCAATTTTCCAAACATAAAGGAAAACAAATTAAGAAAAATTCAATAGAGAAATTAAATGTTGATAATAAAGAAATTACTGATGATACTGCTATTGCAGACTCTTTAATTGCACATTTTACTTCAATAGCGGATAAGCTTCGCTCACAATTAATAAATAATGATCACTCACCTCTAGAATATATGCCACCCAGCCCACTAAATTCATTTTCTTTTGTTCCTGCTACCTCTACTGAGGTCCAGAATATCATTGGTAAATTAAAAAATACAAAAAATAACATTCATAACATTCCAATACCTATATTGAAACTTGTTAAAGATAAGATATCTGTAACTTTGGCTAAAATTATCAATCAAAGTATTTCCAAAGGAATATTCCTATCAATGCTAAAAACTGGTTGTATAACACCCCTTTTTAAAGGGGTGATCCTACACTACCAACAAATTACAGGCCGGTGTGTTCATTATCTGTGTTCAGCAAAGTTTTTGAAAAAATTGTAAAAAGTAGAATGCAGCGATATTTAGAATCCTACAATTTATTATCTCCAAATCAATATGGCTTCCGTAATAATAAAACAACAGAAATGGATATTTTAAATCTTATGGAAAATGTAAATATAGCTAAGGAGAACAAAGAAATAATGATATCAATATTTATGGATTTGAGTAAGGCGTTTGATGCAATAGACCATAATATTCTACTTAATAAATTATATTGTTACGGCTTTAGCGGAGCAATCAATGATTGGTTTAAAAGTTATTTGTCCAATAGATATCATTTTGTATCAGTAAATAAAGTTCGCTCAACTAAAGCGCTTGTCAAACATGGTGTGCCACAGGGCTCAGTTCTGGGTCCACTGTTATTTTTATTATATATAAATGACCTTCCACGTTCATCTGATATACTGAACTTCATAATGTTTGCAGATGATACAACTCTCTCTTTTTCTTGCAAAGATGTTAATACAGCTAAGAATATATTTCATTCAGAATTCATCAGTGTAATGAAATGGTTGACCACCAATAAACTCTTCCTAAATACCAGTAAAACAAATTTCATGATTTTTACTAATAAAAGAAATGTATATCTTGATGAACTTAATGTTAATGAAATCGCCATAAAGGAGTGTACTGTAACAAAATTTCTTGGTGTAATGCTAGATAAGAATTTGCAATAGAGTGATCATGTAAATTATATCGCGAAAAAGATTTCAAGGAGCGTTGCTATAATGTTTAAACTTAGAAATGTAGTCCTTAAACAAGTTTTATTGACTCTTTATCATACTCTTGTTCTTCCTTATGTACCATACTGCACCCTTGTTTGGGGAAACTCCGCTAACAACGCATTAAATGGTATCTTTGTCATCCAAAAACGAGCAATAAGGTTATTATCCGATGCTGATTTCCTTGATCACTCTAGTGCATTATTTAAAGAGCTAAACCTACTAAAGCTCAACGATATAACCAAAGTGGCACATTTTATTTTTATTTACGAGTGTAAGAACAAAATCATTAATTTGCAATGGATAAATAGATATTTTGTAACTCATCAAGAAATCCACTCATATCAGACCAGAAATAGATCAAAGCTTGTTATATCTAAATTTAGATTGTCTTCATCTCAAAAACTACCCATTTTCATTGGATTGAAACTATGGAATGACTTGCATGCCGATATAAAAAATATTGTGAATGTAAATTTGTTTAAAACCAAGTTGAAATCCCGATTAATAATGGCATACTAACAAAAATCTAGGATTAATGTCCACTAATATTGTTTAATATTGTCCATTAATATTGTATAATATTGTAATACATGTTTTAACTATTAATAATACTTATGTACTTATTTACTTATTTATTATTATTAATTAATAACAATTAGCTGCTCATTTTTAATAAGAGCCCAGTAAAGCCTAAAGCTTAAGGGCCAAATTAAATAAAATAAATAGTCGAGCTTCACAATTATTCATGTCATTGTAAATTGAGAAATATATTTATTTTATTATTATTAATAAAGGTTATTCTAATCTAAAGGTTATAGTAAATTACGCCCAAGGTTTCGGCACAAAATCAGCATTCCTTGGGTACTCAATTTAAAATCTCATTGCAAAATGTCCTAAATTTCAATAGTCTTTTCAGTATACCAGGGCAATGCAATGGTTTCCAGCATGGGTGCCGCGGGAGGGTTACAAAAGTGTCACGAGACGAAGAAATTCAACAAGTCATAATATAATGAATGCGTTCTTTAACTTCCTTCGCAACATCTAAAGCCATATGATGGAGGGACCTACAGCTTTACGTGAGATCCAAACCACGGGTCACTACATAATCTGAACGCAGAGGACGGTCTCCCATCCAACTACTCTCCAGACCCAATATCGCCTAACTTCCCTGATCGATGGGAAGCTGTGTTACGAATTACGACACTAGTCAAGACGTATCCCAAACAAGCCATAATAATATTTAAACAAACCTGAAAGAAAAATTACAGTGGTTATACATAAATATCTCATTTTTTGAGTCAACGTAGTGTTTTTTCTCTCGTATATATATATATATATAAGTATAATGTGTGTGTGTGTGTGTGTTCATGCGTGATGTTAGGATTACATTGATTCTAAAATATAGGCTTTGTCCATTAGGGAGAACGCGATAACCATCTGTTCGTAGTACAAACCTTCTCAATGTTCATCCTCTCTCCACGTTCCACGCAGAAGCAGTAGAACATCGTCATGGAAAAACAGAAGGAGGTCCTGAAGGTCATTTGCTACCTGAATCGAAGCCATTTGAAGTGTTTGCTAATATTTGTCTGGATCTGCCATCCATCCATCCATGCTAAAGGCCATTAAAGGCTTTGCTCCTCTGTTTACATCCTTTGTTGAAAGGTTGATCCTGAATCTCGATTGAAGCGCTTCAAAATTTAAAAATTTGAAAACACTCTGTTCGAGTGGACACGTTAAGGATTAGAAGTAAGATTAAACTGTAAGTGCTTTACCCATATAACTGCAGCCGTTTATATAATAGCAAACATAATAGAAATACTCTTAGTTATATCATCTACTGTATCTCTCTCTATATCTCTATCTCTCTATGTGACTAACTAAACACACAAAAAAGCATGATTAACCTACTGATAATTTGTGTATGTGATCTCACAGGTGAATAAAACCCGTGATCGTTTTTAGGTAAACCTAATATTACGAATAAGAAGGTCACTTAATTAGAAACCAAGAAAAGGTTAAAAGATTAAAAGGAAAGAAAATAAAAGCAACCTTTTGAGCTTAACATCTAAAGCATTCTCCGAGTTTAAAGGGAAGTTCCTAACTGTCAAGAAGAATGAAAAGTTACTGCAAGAATTTGGGAAACTCGTCCCAGAAAATCAATCTTATTTTATGGGTGGAGCTATCTCAAACCTGTCAGAAGAATAAAACTTCTTGGACATATGAAGTTCTTGATGTGGTCTGGACCAGTGATTCTTTAACGTTGGTCTGCAAGAATGCAATAAGAATATAGTATACATATGGTTCGTTATGGATATTATATCCTAAAAACAAGTTCGTCAACATCTGACAAACAAAGAGGCAATACAGGTGGTCTGTAGCGAGAGAAAAAAAATTTATACCACTAGTATATTATATATATATATATATATATATATAATATATATATATATATATAATATATATATATATATATAAGAGAGTTTCTGAATTGAGTTCCAATTTTTTTTTTCAGTTTGTTTTACTTTCCAATTTTTAATCTCGTTTTCTCTCTGTCTTTTAATTAATTTAATAAAGGAAACTTTAACCACTTGTCTTTCTCGAACGACGGACTTCTTCACTAAAGTTACTCTTTATGTATACGTTTTGAAATCATATTTTTATATACGCTTTTTAAAAATAAAAAGCTACAGAGGAGATCATTTCAAGGAAACTTTACGTACCACACGATTCACCCTCCATTCATTTAGAGCAGTGGTTCTTAACCTTTTTACTACCATGCTTCCTCTAGGAATTGGTCCTTCCCTCCACGCCCGCCTTCAATCAAAATAACATTCTCAATAACTTCTCAATATTAGCCCATGCTCTCGTTAAGAGAATAACAAATACAATTAGAGAAATTCCTGTTTCTAGGGGGGCGCGCCCCCCAGGTTAAGAACCACTGATTTAGAGAATAATAATAATACACTGGTAACGCGGCGTTTGATAATGCGTAAATGTGTAAATAACGCAGCGAACAACTACAGGAAATTATTTTTAATTGCGCGGGCCATAACACGAATAACACGGTATGTTTTATGCTAAACGCGCAAAATTCAAGCTAGACTTTAGTGTAGGGGTGGGGAACCTTTATTGTGTGGCGGGTAAATTTCAATTAAAATAGCGGGCAAATTGCAGCTTTGAAAATAGTTTGGGACATAATTAAGATGCAAATATTTTATGACTTTAAATAATGAAACTGTTCGCTTTAGTGTGACGTCATTGGTGAATATTATATAATATAGTTTCGTATTTTATTTGCATTTGTATGTCTATTATCTATTTAATTATTATTAAGTATAATTTATAAGTCAATATACAACCATATTACAGTAAAATATTAATTTAATATTTTTGGGAAAAGTAAAAGCCGTGCATCTTTGAAGTCTTCGGACCCTAAACTTCTTTTTCCAACAGATCTTTACTTATGCTTGGATGGAAAGAGACATACAGACAGACAGACAGACAGACAGAGAGTAGACCGTTGAATCATATAAATTTAATAAATGCAAATTATGGCGTTTGTTTCCCTTATAAAACTTGAAGAATATATTGTAGATAATCTTCCTCCAGTGGTAAAACAATAATACAAAGATTTGTTTGCTTTTTCTTATAATTTCAATCTGAATTATTCTGAAGATGTTTTCTCCTTCTTCAAAATGAAGTTCATTCCTTTACCGAAGAAATATAAAGATTTTTTATAATGTTTTTTATACAAAGTATTTCTGTGTTTGAAATTAATTTTCATGAATTTAAGCTTTGAGGAATTTCTGTAAAACGGACATGGAAGAAATTTTTGGGTAATATTAAGCCTCTTATTATAAAATTAGACGCTCTTTACCATGGAATTATTATACGAATTGAAGGAGTTATTAGAGTAGTAGTTTAGGGCAATTTTAAGGTCAAGTTTAAGGTCGAGTCTACCAGCGAACCTTCCATGATAAAAGATTTCGTCTTTAATTAATTGGGTTTCGTAAAATGGGAGAGAGAGAGAGAGAGAGAGAGAGGAGAGAGAGAGAAGAGAGAGAGAGAGAGAGAGAGAGAGGAGAGAGAGAGAGAGAGAGAGGAAATGGGACTTCGGTCACGAAAACCGAAAATTAAGCCAATGTCAAATACAGAGCAAAAGAGAAGACAACTATCCTGGTGCAAAGAAAGGGTTACATGGACTGTAAACGAGTTGAAAAAAGTGCCTTTCTTTCAGACAAATCAAAATTTTGTGTCGTTTGGTGATAGGGGTCCGCGAGTTTGGCGAAGAAAGTCTGAAATGTATCATGAAAGCTGCCTGAAACAATCAGTCATATTTACAGCGAGTGTGTTATTGTGGTTTTGCATGAATGCAAATGGTGCGGGGTCACTTACATTTGTAAATAGAACTATCAATGGTCACGTTTATTAAGAAATCTTAGAATACTTCATGCTGGAGTCTGCAGAACAGCTGTACAGAGACGAATCATTTCTTTTTCAACATGACCTGGCTCCAGCTCATGCGGCTCGTGCAACATCTGCGTGGTTTGATGCTCATGAAATTGAAGTAATTCCATGGCCAGTTAATTCTACCGATTTTAATCCGATAGAAAATCTTTGTAATATTGTTGAACAGAAGGTCCAAAAATGTAATTAAGAACACTTAGTGAACAGAATAGGTGTTTGATGACAACCTGGTAATCGATAACTACAGAAGAATGCAAGAAGCGTGTCGATTCGATGCAACGTCGATTGGAGGCCGTAATCAGGGCGGACGAACTAAATACTAAAACACAAAATTAAAACATCTTTGATAAAGGTTTAATATATTGGCAGTAAAATTAATTTATCCTATTTTATTTTGTAACACCTGACAACATATTCTAATATTTTGGTATGTCGCTGTGCATTAACTTTTTACTATTTAACAAGATTTTCGATTTTTGCTGCTTTATTTTATTTTCAGAACTGGCATACAGAGGTGTCTTTTTATCATAATGACGTTACAGATACTCGATATTCCTCATAAAGGTTTATAACTTAAAGCTATTATCAAACATGATAACTTATCATGTGAAAATGACCTAAGGCTCGTGAAGTCAATTTATAATTTTAGAATTAAATCAAGTTAAAATGATTATTTTCTCTCTATTGAATTAAACACTGCAAGTTATGTTCACTGAGGGTGGAAGTTGTGATTCCTGAAACGTTTGGTAAATAAAGAATGTTTTGGTAAATAAAGAATGTTTGTTGAAGTCTTCGTCATTCTATGCATATATATATATATATATAAAATTTTGTTTTACATTTCAAAATTATTCAAAGTAAATGTAAATCAAGATGTAAAAGACATAGATAAGTTAGAATATTTAAGTTTTGTAACGTTTATTTACTTGAAACTTATTTACATTATGTAAGTTAGGCCTAAATATTATTTCCGTTCCTTGAAAAGTTTTTGTCTGTTGTCAATACGAGATAAACTGATAGTAATTGCCAGAAATTTGGCCGATTAAAAAATATTTAAAATATAAAATCGAAGGATTCTGGAAAATTATTGAAATATAAATAATAAATTGTTTGTAAACAAAATTTCACGTATAAATAACATTAAGATAATATTTTTGCAAAATCAAATAAAAATAAATTAGTTTCCTTGAAAGTATATAAAATAATATGAAATGTAAATATGTTTAGTAAATACAAATTAATATAGAACTGATTTGTATTTCTCTGATTGACTGTGTTTTTATACATTGGTTACCGAAAGAGTTGCACCTACTAGTCGGCTACTAATTGGTAGTCGACTTAGTTGGCTTTTTTGCCGAATATTTTTCGTTGAACTTATTCCTTGATGAAAATAATTTAATTGAATTGGGTGTCGCTATCTATTGGAGGAAATGTCAATTAAATCCCGCTTCAGTTTATCTTCATTAACCGAATGTAACTGCATGCATGTTAGTTTTTATATTTAATCCGGAACAACATACTCGCACTAACAGGAATTTAAATTTTAAAATTAAATACATTAGAAATAAATTTACCTTACCTCAGTTGGGTTCGAATTAATGTCACTGAAGATTCGAATTTTGTGAGTCGCCACGTTACTCACTCGGTCATGGGTATATATTCTATTTCACTCTTTACTCGATTAGTCAAACTTTCAGAAGTCTTTTCAAAGAATTATCAGGATTCCTTGTATGTACCCTCGTGAAGTATCTAAACTTACCTGACAAGCAGGTTGTTTCGCAATAATTCCTCCTTAAACTTAACGATTTTCATTCAAACAAGATTTTAAGGGAAAAATTCTAAGTTCACAAGATCTGAGATCTTTAATCTTTTTACGTTCAAGGAATCATCGCAAACTTTCTTGAGAGTGCAGCTTTACGTGGGATCCGAACCATGGATTGCTACATAATCTAGACACAAAGGACGGTGTCCTATCCGACTACTTCCCAAAACCAATGTCGTTTAATTTCGCTGTTCGACGAGAGACGGTTTTACGACACTGGCCATGACGTCGCCCTACTCTTTTGTGACGACCTTTAAGTTGAAGCCCAAGTTTGGATTGGCCGCCAGTTAGTTACGAAGTTTGATTACCCGTAAGAGTACACCTCCTAAAGCTAGTCGCACATTTGGGCTGGTCCAGCAGGCTGGACCAGCCCTAGTGTGTGTATTGTAATTATAATTCATGTAATACAACTTGAGTTGGTCCAGGCCAGGCTGGACCAGCCCAAATGTGTAACTAGGTTTAAGGACTAGTTGACTGTAAATGAACTTAATTCAGGGGTAGATACTCATGATGGATATTTACAGTCCTTCCTTCCCCACATTTTTAAGGGCCTGAGCTAAGATTCTACTAGATTCTACTTAGAACTTAGTTCAAGAATACTTTGAATCGTTAGTAAAGTTCTAGAATAAGAAAAATGATAGACCATAATTTATTTAAGATTACATTTGTAATTTAATTAAATGGAAAACTTTAATTGAAACCTTTGAAAATGAAAGAGGATTTTGGGCTTTATAAATGCAGTAAATTTTCTCATGTCTCACCTTCATAATTAAATTTATTTAATCTCAAGTTTTTATTACTTAAAGTAATAAATATAAAAATTTTTCATGCATTTCGGACCAAACTTTTCTCTCTCTCTCTCTCTCTCTCTCTCTCTCTCTCTCTCTCTCTCTCTCTCTCTCTCTTTATATATATATATATATATATATATATAATTCCAAATCCTAAACGAGTTCCTGTAGAATCCTTATAATCTCTTATGTAATCATCGTCGTCATTTTTATTCCCAGAGAAAATACAGAGAGAACCTTTTTTATTTTTTCAAATGGCAGCAAACGAACAGCAGCAGCGAAAACGCATTTAGTAAACATTTTATATACAAAGAGACGAAGACTTCTCATACAATTTTCAAATTATGAAGATATTATCAACACACCAGACTCATAATATATATATATATATATATATATATGTGTGTGTGTGTGTGTGTGTGTGTGTGTGTGCAAGAATAGGTTATGAGTTCAATATGTGAAGTTATTTATTAAATGAATATAAAAAAGGTACATAAACCCTTCAAAGTGTTGAGTTAAAATTAACTATTACCCAGTGGGTCGTCCAAAAATAGCTTCAGTGCCAATAAATTTATTGAACTATCATATAAAATTAGTGGGAGATATATAACTCAAAAGTAGATTAAAATGGTAGCATCGTACCCATATAAGGAAATTAAACTACAGTAAGTATTATGCAAAAATGTTTAGGACCTAAATAACACCTCTTTTCTCAGAATATACGCTAAAATATGAACAGGATATTCTCGAACTTCGCACAAATCTTTCATTATAGCGATACTGTATGGATGTATAACGACATTGTGTGTATGTATACACGCAACGTATGATTTCGCGCTATAGTCTTATCTTACTGAGAGCACCAAATGAATGAAAAATAACGTACATTCCCTCATAAAAGCTCGCTTTGTAAACGCAACGGAAGTTAGTAAATCTTTAATAACCAATCTGTAAAAAACTATTTTACAGAGTCCAAAAGATTGGCAAAAGTTTTGACTGAATTTTTGAACCAATTGGACCTTAAAATTCTTAATAAAGTTGCGTTCGCCTCAATTCTAGGGCAGCAAATCGCAAAATATTTTTCCACAAAAATTTCAATGATAGTTTTTCAAACTTTTTCAATGAATGTCACTGGTTGAAGAGCTCCAATTTCCCCATACATGATGGAATATTTAAAAAAATAACCCAAAACTTTATAATGTACATGAGAATATACTGTATTTATAAAGAGAATAAATGAAACCCCTTTCTTTTCAATAATACAACAAAAGTATATATATATATGTGATGTAGGTCACATCCGCATCCGCATCCGCGGAACATCCGCACATTTTATCGCATCCACATCCGCACCCGCATCCGCACTTTGGACTGCGGATGTCGTGCGGATGTGGACCGTTGAGATAAAACGTCATTAATAAGCGGAAATTATCAAATTCTACTATAATAATAGAACTAGTTCATTGTGCGCAAAAGTGATGCAAGCGACAAGACGAGAGGCTGTTCTTGTATGAAGTTACTCTCTTGCAACCTACTTAGATCCACGTTACAAAGCTAAGTTATTTTCACCTAGTACATTAGAACGAGTTAAATCATCACTTGGCAAAGCAGTTGAAGAGCTTCAATCTCTTGAATCTGTCGCTTCGCCACCCACCAAAAGAATAAAAGTTTCAGTGACAGAACCAACACCTTCAACAAGCAAATCTATCACAGAATCTGTCTCTCAGTTTCTTGAGTCAAGCAGCGATGACGAGACCTACGCGATGTCAAAAGATGTAGTAAAAATGATCGAGAGCTATCACCAAGAAAAACGCCTGGCTGCATGTGACAATCCTATTAGTTGGTGGAAAAATACGCAGAATATCTATCCATACTTGAGTAAACTTGCAAGGGAACATTTAGCACGTCCTCCAACAAGCGTACCAAGCGAGAGATTATTTAGCAGTGCTGGATTAATATATGATGAAAAGAGAAACAGACTGGCAGCAGAAAAGGCAGAAAAATTAATGTTCCTTAAGCATAACCTTCCTATAATTAAGTTTGAATATTAAACGATGAACATCTTAGTTTACTTTATTTTAATTACTCATTTATAAATATGCCTACTAAAACTTTAAACTTAATATAAATAGTTATCAAGCTAATTAAAGATCTCTTTCTATAAGGGTGGAGGTTGGGGAAAGAGGTCGGGTAACACAATTATGGTTTCTAATTGTGGCTGAAACAACAAAATATAACGAATTTATTTGCAGACGAATTCACTAATTGATTTCTATATTAGTTAGATGCTTGCTATTATTTTATATGTTCAGGGAAAAGTACAGCAATTATTGTACAATTAATTATACTACATTATAGCTACAGCTCTCTCTATATAATAACTTATTATATACGTTAAACACAACAAATCTCGAATATATCCTAAAAAATAACGAAAATGTAGACATCCGCATCCGCATCCGCATCCGCGGATGTTGAAACCAAACATCCGCATCCGCGGATGTGGAAAAAATGACATCCGCTACATCACTAATATATATACACACACTGTATATTCCATTCGTACTCGACAGTATCATTTGTTACCATTAGAGCCACGCCCACAACTATGTCCGCAGACTGTGGCCATAGTTGTGAGCCACAGTGCTAAATTTTTACACTTGAATGGGTATATTAAATCAGAAAGAACTGAACTACAGGGTGATTTGATATGCATTTTTATACACGAGAACGAAGAAATAAATTTTTTATTCTAAAATATTTTCAGTAAAATAAAATGTCAAAATATTTAATGGGATACCAAACTAAAAAAAAAATTTATATATATATATATATATACCTTTGGTAACCTTTGGTTATTACCTTTGGTAACCTTTGGTTAGCTACCACCCGAATTGTTCATTCTGACGAAGGTCAAGCTTTTCACTCCACCTTAGACCTACAGTTTAACGTGGAATCCGAACCACGCCCCATCAACAGCACAGCGTCTTAACCACTAGGCCACCTAGGGTACCCATTTATCTACCAACCACTTTCTTTTTTTTGTTTTTATTGTGTGGAAGGATGAACAGCTGGGTTTTGCTGCGCGCTGGCTGCCGTCGGGTCTCGAACCCGGGGCCGATGGATTCGTAGTCAGCGACGCTAACCACTACACCACCGAGGCGCATGGCATATATATATATATATATATATATATATATATAGATGTAACCATAGCATCAAGTGGGATAGTTCTAAAGCGCTTGTTAAAAACAGAGATATAATAGAAAGAAATATTCTAGAATGTGCATTTATTCATTTTAAAAACAATTTCAATAACAGTTCGGGGACGTATAAAATTTACGATATCATGTTAAAATTTCTTTTGCCTCTCATTAACCCTTGTTAATTATGTGCTAATTGTTTTATTTTTCCTGTACATTGTATATATTTATGGGCATCTCGCCTTTTATCTTCATTCCCTGACGATGTGTAGCTTTGAATACACGAAAGGCCTTGGAATCGTTTTTCTTTTTCCTTGTGGGTTTGCAGCATATATATATATATATCTTTGAGACTCACTGCTACGAGACAAATGTATATCTTAGTGTATATACACTATACAGTATATATATAGGGTGTCTTAGAAGTCGCGCACCATAGGCTTTATTCAAATTTACGAGGTTTACGAGTCGAAATGGTTTATAAGTGATGTTTAATTACAATATATGTTCGATAATTCAATTTAATTATTTTAAGATAGCTTTTTGATTAACTGTACATACTATTAATTTTATTATTCGAATATTATCGAACATATATTGTAATTAAACATCACTTATAAACCATTTCGACTCATAAACCTCGTAAATCTCAATAAAGCCTATGGTCGCGACTTCTGGGACACCTTGTATATATACAGGTATACCCCAGTTTTCGCAAGAGTTATGTTCCTCAGACTCATTACGAGCGAAATTGCGAAAGTACGAATAACGAATCATTTTTTCCAATATAAATACATGTTTTGAGGGGGAATGCGTTCCGATGGCCATTTTTCAGAAGGTAAGATGTTTGGATACGTTCCCATACGATACATAAAAGGGAGTATAAAACACAAATACAGACCTGTATTACCATAGTAAGTTATGAATAACATCAGTAAAAAATAAACATACCTGTACTGTACTTTTATTTCCTCCCGAGGCTGGAAGAAAACGGAGCGTGACGAGGGAGGGGTTACTCACGTAGAGGGGCAGGATCATCTGCCTCGCCACTGGTCTTCAACACTCTCTTCACCAATTTCTACAAGAAGACACTGTAGTGAGGGAGGTAGGGATTCTGGCTGTGGTGCGCCTGGCTTTGGCTTCGGCTTGAACGTAGCGAACGCTGGGTGAATGCTAGAGTTGCTGGTTGATGGTTGTGGCTCCAGTGGTGGTGTTTTCTGGATTGGCTTGAAAAATTGCGTTAGTGTTGACTGCGTTGCTTTGGCTTTTTTACTCTTATAAAGTTCAGCATAGCATCGGATGTTTTCTTTGACGTTATTTCTGACACTAGAGCTTCTTTCAACGTCGGGGTCCTTCTCAAACACAAGCTCTAACGCAGCATCGAAAGCATTCAGAATTTCCGCAAGGTCTTTCACAGTCAACGTGAATTATTTTTTCTCTTATCTGGCATTGCGAATGACGGAGCTGGGTTTACGAATAGCGGAATTTGGTGTCAAAAAATATATTATGTATAAGCGAAGCTATGAATAACGGGGTATACCTGTGTGTATATATATATATATATATATATATAGAGAGAGAGAGAGAGAGTGTGTATACACACACACACTAGGATGCTCATTGCGCCTTGCGCGGCAAAAGTAGTCCGAAGTACCACCTAGTGGGGGACTGGAAAACGCGAGTATGTTACTAAAACCTTGTCTGGTTCTCCCTTAATGTGTATATACTAAATTTGGTTCTGATTATCCTAGCCGTTTAGGCATGTATACACAAACATAGAACAGACATCATCATCATCATTAGCAATTCCTTCATATACTGTATATACAGGGTGTTTCATAACATGTGGCACGCACTTTCAGGATGGATTCAAGACCTGAAAACAATGAAAAAAGCTTATATAAACATATGCCCGAAATCGCTTTGTTTCCGAGTTACAGCCCATTTTGTGTTCCAGCAAGTATCCGCCTTACCTTTAAAGGAAGTGCTCAAAATGACCGCCTTGCGCTTGAATACACGCCTGAACACGCCTCGTCATAGACTGCCTGAAGCGTTCAAACATTCCAGGTTTTGCTCGGATTTTCTGGCATCCCAGTTCGACACGTTGGCGAAGCATTTCAACGTTGTCAATGGGTGTCACGTAAACGATGGATTTCAGATGACCCCACAGGTAAAAATCGATTGGATTCAGGTCCGGGAAGCGAGCAGGCCAGGCAATGGGTCCTCCACGGCCTATCCATTTATCAGGGAAATGGTCATCCAATAGTCTCTGGCTACTCGACTAAAATGAGGCGGAGCGCCGTCATGCATAAACCACGACGTCGGACACCAAGAGGAACTTCATCTAGTAAATCGCTTAAATCATTACTTAAAAAATTGGAATAGGATTCTTCTGTTAATCTTCCAGGCAAAACAAAAGGACCGATTAAGTTATCGGCAATAAGTCCTGCCTATACATTGATACTAAATTGCTGTTGGTGCCCTGACTGGATGATGACATGCGGATTCTCTTCGGCCCAGTGATGAGTGTTGTGAAAATTGATCACGCCATTTCTTGTGAAGGCAGCCTCATCACAAAACAATACGGACGATAGAAAAAGAGGATCGCGAGCACACTGTTGAAGGAACCAAGAATAAAAAGCCTCTCGTGTTGGAAAATCAGCTTCAGTAAGGCCTTGTACTCTCTGAATGTGATATGGGTGAAGCTGTTGTTCCCGTAAAATTCTCAACACAGTTGTGTATCTTACACCCTCTGCTGCTGCTATCCTTCGGGTGCTGACACCAGGATGTTCCTCCACGCGATTCAGGACCCGCTCTCCAACTCAACAGTTCTGGAGCTGATTGGTCTACCACCATCTGAAACTAGGATGCCCATTGCTCTTTGCGAGGCAAAAGCTGTCAAAAGTACCACCTAGTGGGGAACTGGGAAAGGCGAATATGTTACTAAAACCTTCCCTGTGTCTCCCTTAATTTGTATAGGCCTATACTAAATATGGTTCTGATTACCCTAGCCGTTTAGGCATGTACAAACAAAAATAGAAGACATCATGATCATCATTAATGTGTGTGTGTGTGTGTGTGTGTAGAGAGAGAGAGAGAGCGAGTGGGCGAGAGCGAGAGAGAGTTAGGTTAGGAGTTGGTTTTTAAATTGGAGTAAAGCGACAATCAGTTTCGGAATTTGTCATTGTTTGAAAATTAGATCAGAATTAACTAAAGATATGAATTAATTAATGAATTAATTGATCAAATTTATTCCAAGCATCATTAATAATAAAGGTAAACAAAATAAAGGTAATAAAGGTAATGAAGCAAGTAAGGTAAACAAAATAAAGGTAATAAAGGTAATGAAGCAAGTAAGGTAAACAAAATTTGGTTATCATTTTCCGTAGAGTTTTCTCATAATATTTTCTCATTTTGATGTAAATACTGGAGACTTCAGTCTTTTGCTCCCCATGAAACAATTCCATCTACACAATATATATATATATATATAGTGCTTAATTTGTGACGGAACGCTCCGGAACGCCGTTCCGGTACTTTTAGTTTAAAACCTAATTAGAAAAAAAGGTTTTTATTTTAATAAAAAGGTCAGCAACGTAATTTCGTAATTTAAAATCCAACGAAATACTGACACTAGAAAGCGAAAACTAGTCGATCAAGCAGAAAGAAGTTTGGAGTGTGTGTGTGTGGAAATTAATGTGATTATTCTATCAACTTCCTATATATAGCAATAGCATGTAAGTAAAGCAATTTTATTTTGTTTCAAATACATATAATATTTTGCTTCACTTAGATGAAATAACATTTCACTTAGATGTTGCAATCACAGTCTAACTTTTTCTTTAAAATAATACTGTATTCAAAGAACTTTCATTTGCATGTTCCGCAGTTTTCGCAGAAAAAGCGCTTAAAATGTGTTGGTTTCCGGGGCGCCGCCCCAGACCCCGCTGGGGGAGCTTACAGCGCTCCCACAGACCCCCTAACTGTGAGGGCTTCACCTGCGTTCCACTTCTTTTTCATTTACAAATTAAGCACTGTGTATATATATATATGTATATATAATTGTGCAGATGCAATTGTTTCAAGAACAAAGACTGAAGCCTCTTGTGTTAGTTTTTACATCTCAGTCAGACATGCATTGCAATAATCCTCTTTCCTGACTTTTATTCAAAGGTCGAATTTCATTCCAATTACTCTCTGCTTGACTATAAAGAATATTTATTTGTTGTTCATTTATTGTAATTACGAAACAGCAATATATATATATATATATATATATATATATATATATATATATACAGGGCCGCCGCTTCCATTAGGCGAGGTTAGTAAATGCTAAGGGCGCCAAAGATCTGGGGGGGGGCAGCGCCTCCCGCCCTGTGCACGTCTGATAGTATTATGTAAGAACAACATGAAAAAAATAATGAAGGAATGAGAAGCATAGACAAATGATGAAAGGTTGTACGACGTATGTACACCAGTTTAGCTTGACTGATATTTACATAATTAACTTATTCATCTTATTGGGTCATTATAGAACTTTCACTATCACGACCTTTAACCCTTTAGGGACGGGAGTCGTAAATAAGCGATTTAAAAATGTTGCGCGCACAGACGGGAGTCGTCAATAAGCGACTCGGCTTATTTACGGCTTAATATGAGTTCTGGGAGTCGTCAATAAGCGAATAACTGTTTTTATGTGACATATGTCCTTCTTGCTTGGAAAAAACAGTAGATATGTCCTTTTTGCACGCATATTTTAGCACTTTTGAGCGTTCTGATTTGTTACTACATATGCCTCGCTTTACTCGCTGTTTTGATTGGTCATGACACTTTCTTGAACTGTGAAATGATTTTATAATTTTATAATAAATGTATGTATTAGCAAATTAAAATAGATCAGTGTAAGGCAAATAGTTTCTTCAATATGGTACCTTGATTACTTTGTGGGCAAACCCAATCGTGAAGTGGGAGGCGGGTGGGGGCGCCAGCTGCAGTCCTGCTAAGGGCGCCAAATAGGCTGGCGCCAGCCCTGTATATATATATATATATATATATATATATATGATGCAAATCCACAAGGAAAAAGAAAAAGAAAAATGGAATCATTTTTCTTTTTCCTTGTGGGTTTGCATCATTTATTCATTTCACGTGTTTAATTGTGAAATTCATCCAATATATATATATATATATATATATACAGACGTACATGGAACAAGGAACTCTTCTGGGAAAATTAAATCCACTATAGTTCAAATAAGTAATGGTAAATGACAAACAACACTATAGTGTTTACTTATTTTAACTATATTGGATTTAATTTTCCCAGAAGAGTTCCTTATTCCATGCACGGTCTGTGTGTATCATGAAAAAACCTCAGGGGACCATTCTGAGTTCATTCCCATATATATAAACACCCTATACATATATGTGTGTGTGTGTGTGTGTGTGTGTGTGTGTGTGTGTGTGTGTGTGTGTGTGTGTTGTATTCCATCTACCTCTCGCCAATTAATTCCAATTGGTATATACTGTACGTATTTCTTTTATTCTTCCTACCAGAGCATCATCTTCCAGTCCAGTTACGGGAAAGTTAGTCGAGTGAATAAAATCTATGGAACAAATACTGAAAATTTCGAAATTTAGCGACACTATACAATTCCAAAATGTTCAGTATTTTTCCGTAGAATTTACTCCCTTCACAGAAACTTCTCTTCGCAACTGTACAGGGGGTTGACAGGATGATTGTATTATGTTATTTTATTATTGTATTATTTTAGTTTATTATTATTATTATTATTATTATTATTTGTTTTTATGTTTTCTTTCGTGCGCTAATCTTGTTACAATTTGACGGACGGAAAAGGAGTATATGTGGTGGTTTTAGGATGAAGTTAGGGCTAAGAAGATGGTATTATTCTTAAACCACTATGTCTGAAAGGATTAAATAGTTGGAGTGTTTGGTTTATAAAACGTAGAAATACAGTGGAAGTTGAAAATAGAATGAAGCAGAAAGTCATAAGCACGATAAAATCAGTGGTAGGAAGGAAGTATTTCAGTGTAAATGCAGCACATGAACGTGTATTGGTGCCGTGCCAAAACTGATGAATTGATGTAAGTCGCTTGTTTGGCATGATACTTCACCGTCAGAAGTGTGAACACTCGAGATGAATGATTTAAGAAGCATGATTGGTGAAAAATGGGTTCACCGTATGAAAAATGGGGATGTTTGGGTAAAGTGTGAAGTGAAAAAATCACTGGAGATGAAAATAGAGAATAGTATGCGACGCTGGTATGGTTATGGCGAGAATGAATAATGATAGAATTGTGAAAAATGTGTATCATAGTGAATGCTTAGGTGTGAGAATTAGAGTAAGAACGTATAAAAGATGGAAGGATGTAATGAGTGAATGTGTGAATGAACGTAGAGTTAATATAAATGTGGCACAAGAGTTAACGACATAGAGATAAGGATGAAAGTAGTTTGTGAGGTGTATATAAATGTTGGTCTCGCCTGACGTACCAACGGAGATATTCTCCACTGAATCCCTAAATTTGGGGAGGTACGTTTTGGAGTTAATTTTAACAAATAACTTTACATGAAAATAAATTATAACTTAACCTAAACCGCTTTTTCTGATCGTAAATTAATCAATATACAAATAAAATCCGAAGCCAAAAGACCAAAAAAATTCGTCGGTAGAAACATAGGCGTATGAGGCGGGGGGGGTCTTGGGGGCTGCCGCCCCCCAGGACTAGGGAATTGAGCATTTTCAGGGCAAATATTGAGTATTTTCAGGGCAAATACTGAAATTTTCAGGGCAGATTTTTCCTGACATTCCTTTGTTTTTTTACTTCTTGAGGTGAATTAATTACTTGCTACTATACTTGTAGTTAATAATTAAAACGTTAGTTGAGGACTTACTAAATTCTATATCAACTGCAATGCCGTAGTTTTGCTTGTCATTTAGAAATGTTGTAGCAAAATTTTATCAAATTTTTGTAAATTGTAATGTTTTTCATATCAAAAAGGCTTTAATATATGTTACTCATACTCTAACCTTTGTGTTATTTTATGCTACACATAGTGCTTATGCGAAAATCAGGGCACTCTGAAATTTTCAGGGCAAATTTTTTCCGCCCCACCCCCAAGTAAAGTACCATCCCATACGCCTATGGGTAGAAAGATAAAGGACTATTTGAAAGATTAAATATTAATTCAGAAAAAGTAGATTGGGGATGTATGGATCCAGAATTAATAGTTAA
>JAJOZX010000092.1:1790000-1817500 GCA_023014485.1 Bathynomus jamesi | reverse complement strand
CATTTTTTTTTTTTTAAGTTCGTTGGGGGTGGAGTCGTGGGGTGGTTATGAAACAATTTTCCGAGTTTTTAATTTCGATATAATGGCGAAGGGTGAAGTATAGAAATTTGCAGACGAACGTAATTTTCCCATAAGTCCTTCTTCCTCCGCCCCGACATCCTCGAACCGACCGACCCCTCCCCCCCCCTATCCCCATTCACACCATGACGCACAAAATGGAAAAGAAATAAGTTAAAAAAAAATTCTTCCTATAAATCTCTGGTAAGCAGACAATTTGATGCTTATTAAAGTTCACTCTCAAGCACTGATAAATGGAAGCATTAATCATGATTTTCCTTAAGTAAGTAAATTGATTATATGAAAAGAAGCGAACAACAATTGCCGGGGCGAGTGGGAGGGGGGAGCGGTGAAACGGTAGAAATCCGTCTAACGCGAAAGCTGAAATCTACTACAAGGATACACTGATTCCTCGCATCTTTATTTATTGTACTCTTTAAGTGGTAAGCAGTTTAAGTGGATTGTGTGTAAAGCGTTAAGAGAGCAGTCTCGTTCGTATACAAAATTTTTAGCTCTTATTTTGTGAAGAAAATACTTAACATTTGCGAAAACATTTTTTTTCTCGCTCTTAACCTTTATTCAAAATTGGTTTATTTTTGTATAGAATTCTTTCATTTTAATCCTTTCGACCTTCAAATGACGATTGCCTCTTGATTATTTACCATTCGAGCCATTCTCGTTCCCATTCTCGATCTGAAAATGAGAATGGAAGTTTCGGATTTAGGGGAAAGATTTTGCGGAGTTTTAACATCTAGCGAAATTGTAAAAAGAGGATTGTAAAGCAGTTGCAGACTTGAGAGATATTTTCCATCAAAATCTACCTTGAAATTGAAAATCCTACAATGGGATTGGATCAATTTGAGAATTTGCTCCTTTGAGATTTCGACTTTCGGATTTCTTATTCTTGGACCAGGACTGAAGTGAGAATGACTAAGACTGAGAACAGTCATTATTACTACAGTCGATTCTTCTTTGGGACGAGAAAGGGTGCCAGAAATGAAGGGCTGAGACAAACGTTTACGTAAATAATTCTTGAATGTCAATACATATCGTACAGAAATCCTTGAAAAACTTTAGTGTTGTTTCATTAAAATAAATTAAAATTACTGTTAAATTAAAATTAGTGGTTTGCTGTTTTAATTTTCATTTGGTGAACTTAAGAATTAAATGTAAGTTTAGTAAAAATTTATATATTTTAGTTACTGTTACAGTGACAGAGACGGACTCGTTAAATATGTTCGCTAGATGGGATATGAGTTGGTTCGAAGGCTTGAAGATTGCCTCCGAGTTAAAAAATATTTGTTATTTGTGTTAGAAGACTTAAATTCTCCAAAGACGTGAAGGTGGTGTCAAAGAACTAATCGTCACGGAATTAAAAGTCACAAACTAGCATAAGTTAAAAGGACTATTGTAGCTACTTTAATGCAAGAGGCAACTGGGCTTAGAACCCATTAATTCAGGAGCGGCCCTTCATATTATATAAACCGTTAGACGTGAAGCCTTATATTTATCTAATCCTTGGTCAAAGGTCATTTCATCCAGAAGTTTGTACGTAATAGCTCTTGGAGAAACCCTTGACACAACTATGATTCTGATGGCGAATGCCTTCTCAGAAGTCTGGATCCTTTGAAGATATAACGGAGAACCCTTAATACTGGCGAGCTGAAGTTACCCTTCGGAGATTTCCTTTTTTCCTTTGTTGACATGGTGACCAGAGGTACGTAGAATTAGGCTATATTACCCACTCTGTTACTTAAGGAATTTAAAAATTTGTAAGGAAAACCACTATTATTATATGCAGTCTCAACAGAAGAAGACGACCTCATACAGCAGCAGTCTGTGCAATTTAGAAAATCAAAGCTGCCTTATATTCAACCCTTTAATACATGGTGTATCACGAATGACTATGTAACACAAAAAGAATCATGTATTAAGGGGTTAAATTAGTGTAAACTATATAAGTTGACTGAAGGATAGTCAGTCCACTATAAAGAGATGAAGGTGATGGTTATTACAACAAAATCATTCTCTTTCGAAAAACCGTTATAACAAAAGTGGGTTCGATATCCGGCATGAATAAAGAAATAAACATTACCCAATTATTTTCGAAGTTTCACCACCTTCATCTGGAAAGACTAAGACTTCCTCCGTGCCAATAAGTGTCCTAGACCATCATCAGGCCCTTAGAAAAGGATTGTAATCCATTCTTAGAGTTGGGACAGGCCATCGCTCATATCCCAGTGGGTAGCACCGTTTCCCTTATAAGCGAAGTGAATACACCGAGGGTAGTGATTCAACTCCGGATGGTGCTGGTAGTGATAATGAAGGAGTTAGAGCAATAGGCCACAGTAGTCTGGCCTGGGCATTGTGCAGTTTCTGGCACTCCTGACTAATTATAATCCTTGGGCTAGCCTATATAGCCAGGTAACACTTATCGATAAAACTTTAAATGAATATAGCGTATAGTTCTATATTTTACCTCAGTTCATATACAGAGAGAAAGAGAGGATTGACGAACTGGGAGGAGTACCAGGCTGACCTCGCCCAACACGAGCCCTCAGAACTGAATGGTGGGGGGATAGCAGCAATTGAAGCTGCCACGGCAGACCTTCTGAAGGCGCTGAAGACTGCCAAGGAAAAACACGTACCCACCATCACCCACCGCATTCTGCCACACCCCTCCCCCTCCGAAGAAATCGTCGCCGCCACACGCCAATTAAACGTCGTCAGGAACCAGATGGACAGCGGCATAAATTACCTGCATAACAAACTGCAATACAACATCCTCAGAGCCCGACTACGAGGCTTGTGGATTGAAAAAGAACACGACATGTGGAACGCGCTCGTCGACAGGATAGACGTAGAAAGAGACCCTAAAACTTCTGGTCACAGATAAGGAAAACTAAAAAGGAACACCCAAAGCTGAAAAATTCAAGACACTCCGGAATTAAAACGGAAGACCTCTCATCTCGGACCAAGAAATAGCGGAAAGCTTTCGAAATCGTCTCAGAAGAACGTTCAACATAAGCGATGAAGAAAATGACCTGTTCGAAGAAGACAATGAAGCAAGGGTCACACAGTGGCTGGAAGACAACCACGAAAGGATCCTACCAACGGATAGGGCAGAAACCCCTAAATGCCAACTTCAGAATTACGGTGAAAGAGGTCACGACACGATCAGCCTCTTTAAAGAAAAGGCACCAGGCCCCTCCGGAATCACGAAAACCCTGATCCAAAAGTCGCCCCCGAACATACACGAAGAGATAGCAAACATATTTAGCGCCAGTCTCTCCATCGGATACTTCCCAAAAGCATTAAAACCCGCAAAAATCATCATGATCCCTAAAGGAGGGAAATCCACAGAGTTCATCGAGAACTATAGACCCATCAGCCTGTTAGAGGTACTCGGCAAAACCCTGGAAAAAATAATCCTTCGAAAACTGAATTTCCACCTCACGGTCAATGGTGCACTTTCAGACGCCCAGCATGGATTCAGGAAAAAGAGAGGCACAGCCACAGCCCTCGCCATTCTGCACGAAGCGGTGGCAAACAAACTAGCGTTCAGCAGAAGAGTCTCGATAGTACTGAGAGATGTGAAGGCCGCCTTCGACAAAGTGTGGCACCAAGGATTACAATACCGCATCCTCGAACAGAACATGGACGCAAACTTAGGGAAAATCCTTTGCAGCTTCCTCAAAGATCGAAAAGCTTACGTCCAACAGAAGACCCACACTGGCAAGCTCTTCGACATCCAGGCGGGAGTGCCACAGGGAGCGATACTTTCGCCCACTCTGTACAACCTGTACATCGCCCAATTGCCTCCGCCCCCACCACACACCCGAGAAGTCATCTACGCGGACGACATCACGCAAATAGTAACATCAAACCTCGGCAAAGAGCAACACGCCAACAGGCTGAAGAGACAAATTGAAAGAATCAATGAATTCGAGGAACGTTGGAAAATTCAGACGAACCAAACAGAAATTCACAGTTATTAACATTGGCCACAGGAACGTTCACGCACTAGAAATAAACAACCGAGTCCAACCTTACAAGCAACAAGCACAGCTCTCGGCTGACCATCAACAGCTTTGGCTATAAAAACCATACCACAGCAAGGTCAAACAAGCGAGAAGAGAGCTCAGTAAACTCTACCGTTTCAGGGGACTCTCGGTAAAAAAATAAGAAGATGCTGTACACGGCGCTGGTTCGGTCTATCCTCGAATACCAGGCAATTCCACTGCACACAACGAGCGACACAAATCTGATGTTGCTACAAAAAATACAGAACGCTGGAACAAGATTCATCCTGGGAAAAACGACTCAGCGACAGGATATCATCCCAGGCACTGCACCAACAAGCAAACTTACCAGCCCTCAATGTCCTCCTGCACAGCAGGCGGAAAACTTGGAGGAAGCTACAAAACACCTCTCCACAGACCTATGAAGAACTCGATATTGGACCTCAGCGCGGGAGAGAGTACTTCTATTTCAAGAGAAGTCTACCCCGCAGCAGACACCCCCCACCAACGGCACTTTTTGTACCGTATAGAAGATAAAAACAAAAAAAAAAATAATAAATAAATAAAAAAAAAATAAATAAATAATAAATAAATAAATAAAAAAAAATAAATAAATAAATAAAAAAAAAAAAAAAAAAAAATAAAAAAAAAATAAATAAATAAATAAATAAATAAAATAAAAGAGGTAGAAAACCCAAACTAAGCTAACAAGTCAAGCACCCTACAAAAGCTTGAACGCGCAAGGAAGGTGATTCACTTATCACCAGACCTTAAATCCCCCATTAAAAAAAACAAAAAAAACAACAACAACAACAACGACAAAAGTAAATAGCCACCACAATTATTGTCCTTAGGAACAAATGGCAAAGCTTATCAATGAAATGTCAGAACGTACGTCAACTTCACAAATGTAAAAGCGAAAGCAAACGCGGTTCTAAATACATTGATTCAATAAGTCTGTTATTATTTATTGACTTACTATCAAATCAAAAACAATGGAGAAACCGAAGGTGTCTATTTTTGTCAACTTTTTTATTTTTATTTTTTTTTTCCACAAAATAAAAAATGTTTGATTAAGAAAGTTTTATTTTCCCAAAAATTATTGTAAACTTTTGAAGAATGAAATAACATTTCCCCCCCCCCCCCTTAATTTAGTCCATTTTTTTTCCATATTGGTTAAACTATATTTTAATGTGAACAGAAAAGGTCAAACCAATAAAGACCCAAATTGCGGCATGCAAATTACATCATTTATAATGAAATGGAGTTACATCAAAAGCGTAATTCATCGAACTAAATAAATTTATTTATTTATATATATATATATATATATATATATATATATATATATATATATATATATATATATATATATATATAATATATATAATATATATATATATATATATATATATATATATATATATATATATATATATATATATATATATATAGATATATATATATATATATATATTATATATATATATATGCACTGTGTGTATATATAAACATTCTTTATGCTTTAATTGGTACCGACGTTTCTGAATACACTTATTCCATCATCATTCCGAAACGTCGCTAACAATTAAAGTTTGAAATTGTTTTATTTTTCCTCCAGTATTCCTTTTATTATCAAAGTGCGGTTTCTACACAATCAGTCACTATCCGATAGAATCAATGTATAATTATACTGTACAGTAATATATATATATATATATATATCTATATATATATATATATATATTATATATATATATATATACGTTGCGGTTCCGTGCGTCGGTCTCTCTTCACACGAAGGTCAAGCTGGTGACCCCGCCTCTAGGCCTGGCTTGGTGGAGGAGCGAGTTGCTCTCTTGCGCTCTCCACAGCCAGGTGCACCCGGCTCATCTGGTACCGTCCTGAGTCAGGCATCTAGTCTCTCTTGAAGACTTCAACTTTGACCCCTGCAACGTTTCTGAGGCCCTTAGAAAGCTGGTTAAAAAGTCTTGGCCCCCTGACAACCAAGCTATTTTCCTTCAGTGTTGAGGAGGTCCCTTGTCGGGCCTTTAATTTGGGAACACTACACATTCTGCCTTTCCTATTTTCCAGCTTTGTTTGGATGGTAATTGGGTTTAGTTTGAGGTTTGATACCAGTTTTTCGATCATTTTCTATATGTAGATTATGGTGTGTGACTGTGTGTATATATATATATATATATATATATATATATATATATATATATATATATATATATATATATATATATATATATCAAAAACTATTGACTTCTCCTTAGGGAACCGGAGCTTACAGATGAAAAGAAGGATCAACACAACGGCAAACATTTTCATTTATTTGTACATCAGACGTTTCGACAAATCTTTTGTCATCATCAGTGAGTTAAGTCTTAAAACCTTAAAACAAAATTGAAAAGTGAAAGTTACATCAATACAATATTAAGACCATTAAAATTAAAACCTTAAAGCAAAATGAAAATTGCATCAATACAAAATTAAAAACATTTAAATTTCATCACTATATAAAAACTAAAAATTAAATTAAATTTCATCACTATAAAAACTAAAATTAAATTACCTCAATAGGTAAATACACAATGTTTACATCCACCTCCATACTTGGCAAAGTCTAAGTGAACACTAGGTGGTCAGAGGATTAGGAAGGGTATATCTGTGAAACACGGTTGGTTGTCAAAAGAGTCGTAATTTGTAGGATGAGCTATTATTATTAAGGGAGGGTTTGTTTCTATAGATGTACAAAGATTCTAAAATTCGGAGTTCTGTAAGGTTATTGGATCTAGTTAAAATTTCAAACTGAGTTTTGTGAAGGGGATGGTCATTTTCATCACTGTGGTTTCTAATTGCGGATTGTGGAGGGCTACTGAGGGGACGGTTGGTACGGACTGACAAGCCCAAATGTTGAGAAAGGCGCACCTCCAGTTGGAGTTGAGTGCTGCCAATATACGCAGCCTTACAGCTGTCGCACGTGTATTTGTAAACAACATTGGGGCATACAGTTTTGGGGAATTCATCTTTGAACTTTAAAAATTTGATAATTTAAGTGGGTTGACGAAGGCGAATCTAAAATTTATTTGGGGATAACTAGACTTGAGTAGTTTGGACAATTCACCTCGAATACGCAATGATAAATAACCATAAAAAGGTAATTTAATATATCTGGTTTCTTTTTGTACTGTAGTTACGGGGAGTTTAGTATCAAAAGTGTTATTTAAAAATTTCTTAATTTGGTTATCGAATAGATGAGAAGGGTAGTAATTGTTAATAAAGTACTGTTTTAAAAATTTAAATTCTTCGTTTAACGAAAAGTAATCCGAACAAATACGGTAACTTCTTGTTAATAATGTTACTATAGCACTAATCTTATATTTATAAAACATACAACTTAAATAATTGGTTCCCAAGCCAATCCTCTGACCACCTAGTGTTCACTTAGACTTTGCCAAGTATGGAGGTGGATGTAAACATTGTGTATTTACCTATTGAGGTAATTTAATTTTAGTTTTATAGTGATGAAATTTAATTTAATTTTAGTTTTTATAGTGATGAAATTTAAATGTTTTTAATTTTGTATTGATGCAATTTTCATTTTGCTTTAAGGTTTTAATTTTAATGGTCTTAATATTGTATTGATGTAACTTTCACTTTTCAATTTTGTTTTAAGGTTTTAAGACTTAACTCACTGATGATGACAAAAGATTTGTCGAAACGTCTGATGTACAAATAAATGAAAATGTTTGCCGTTGTGTTGATCCTTCTTTTCATATATATATATATATATATATTGATTATATCAGATATATATATATATATATATATATATATATATATATATATATATATATATATATATATATTATATATATATATCCACGCGTGTGTGTGTGTGTGTGTGTGTGGGTGTGTGGGTGTGTGTGTGTGTGTGTATCATAAATTACTCTTCGCGTCATTTGACTGGGATTCTACTTCCAAAGATTCCATAACACTGTTACATTACGTCTTATGTACGTGTAAAGAAAAGGGACAATTAGATTAAAAGAAAAGAGAGGCTTTCCTCACCAGACTTTATTTATTTGCCTAAACCGAAAATCAGTTCTCGTTGCATGTACGCTCTGTACCATAATAAAATCTCTTGGCTTTATGCTTCATTTATAATAGGGGGGGGGAGGGAATGGAGCCCGCCCTATATAAATATATATAATTACGCCCACATAATATGATGAAAATTGGATATTACCAAAAAACTTAAATTCTTTCCGAGGATAAAATAAAATACAATTAGTTTTTACTTAAAATTGCCATTACCCAAATGCCCATTTCAACTGGGTATAAAATTTAAGATCCCTGCTGTGAGAATTAGAGAAATTATACCCCCAAATTGCCTTAATTGGAAACCGTACGTTCTGAAACTCTTTGTGAAGTGCCATAGTTAATTAACACTTTAGTTTGGCAGAAAGTGGCCAATATTTACAATCTCACTTCATTTTCTCTCTTCACTGCACTCCACATCGGTTCGTATAAAAGAACATGCAGTGATACTACCACTAATACTACCACTAATACTGCTACTACTACTACTACTACTACTACTAATAATAATAATAATAATAATAATAATATTCCTATACCTATAATGCTTTCCAGATTCGATACTTCGCATATTGAGATAACTTGAACTTGAAGCTGAACTTTGAGCCTTTGTAAGAAGACATCAACATTGAAGTCTAAATTCCGTTTTGTTCCTCATAATTAAATGGCTTCTGTGAACCGAATCCTCAAACTTCAATCAGTCATTTTCAACCCTTTATCCGTTTATACGCTGGAATTAGTTAAAGACATTTTACGATTCAACTTTCCTTTGATTTATCTTACTATTGAAATCTAATTTCTAGTGCGTGTATATATATATATATATATATATATATATATATATATATATATATATATATATATATATATATAAATATATATATATATGAGGAGGAGATTGTAAACACCAATCAACAAGGGAAGTACTCCGTGGGGGATGTTTAGGCAGGAGACAACAGGGAGTACTGGAACTCCCGTTTCTTCTATCACTGTCCTCCTCAGCTGATCTTTTTCCGTGTCTCATCTACCCAGTGAGCAGTCCAGCATGCTCTCAAACACAGGCTTCCCCTCTATTCCTCACTACACATACATGCATCTTACACACTACACAATCTTTTCAAAATTTCTAAAAAAAAAAGAAAAAAATGGCATCATTGAACCTTGGAGACCTTGTTTTTGGCTCTTTCCTTCTTCTATGGAGGGGTCACTTTTGCGGGCGTTCGCCCTTGGCCCCTTCCTTCCTACATAAAATATATATATATATATATATATATATATATATATATATATATATATATATATATGTGTGTGTGGTGTGTGTGTGTGTGTGTGTGTGTGTGTGATCTCAAGTTCGGACTAATTGCGGGAGGATTTGTCAGAAATTTGGAATTTTTCGAATAATAGAACATTAACTACTTCACACTGGAACTTAGCAGTGGAAAACTTTTTACATTGTTTTCATATAAATTAGTGTTCATATTGCAATATTATTATTATTATTATTATTATTATATTTTTAGTAAATTGTCATATTTATATTTATCTTGATTTGTAGTAGTACAGCACATGTACAGCAGTTTGTGCAGTACATTTAATATACATTAATGTTCATAAAAGTGTTCAAACTTTAGAATTAGTCCAAAATTATAGAATTTCTAGACAGGGATTCGAAGTTGGCGAAAATTTCCGAAGTTTGGAGAGTTCCCATCTTGGAAAATCTGAAAACTGGAACATTTACTGTAAATTAACATACCGTAAACAACATATTTAAGTAATGATTTTATCAAAGTAGCTTGAAAAGGATGTATATTTTGGAACAATTTTGCCAACACGACAGAGCTTTTCTTACCCTTCAGTTGAGTCGTATGCGGTTCCAAAAGTAAAAAATAAATAAATAAATAAATGCACCATTACATACTAAATGCCAAGAGAGCAAAAGTCGAAAATATTTTCCCTGACTTTGCAAAGGCAATTTTATGGTACACTGATCCAAGCATCATAGGAGAAAATACGTGAAGGATGCTCGCTCAGCATCCAGAAGATTTCATGTTTTGTGGAGACTGAAATATCCTTAGAAAATAAGTTCTTTTACGCAACAAATAAAAATTTTGAAATAAAAAGTTTCACCACAAAAAAGTACAGAATTTTGTTACCTTCAAGTTACGAAAAAGAATGAAATGAAAATAAGTCAGTTTTTGAATGAAATAAGCGTGTTATCGAATAATAATTGTGAAGTTGCATTTTATCTCGCTTAAGAATGATTATTCACTGACATTTTCCATAACCGAGACTCGTTAAATCCTTTCGCATTTTACTGAATACATTTACTGATTTGCAGAGGTGGGTAGTAGGGAAGTAGAATATAAGTAGCTTTCTCGAGAATGTACTTTCTAGAAAGTACATTTTTTTTTGTAATACTTTTACTCTAACTTAAATACAATCTTGGGAAAAATTTTGTACTTTACCTTAAGTACAATGTTGAGAAAATCTGAAAAGTACGAAGTAACAAAACAGCTGTATGCGTCACAATTTCATTCAAAATTGGTAAACAAATTCTGGAAAAAACCCACTTTCACTCTGCACCTCTCAATGTCAGGTATTGAGAGGGGGAAGACATCGAAACCGGATTATTCCAGAGTTTGTTTATCAAAACATTTGGGTTTTATTAACCAATCAGAAGAGTCATTCAGTACAGTATTTTAAGGTAGCGAATCGGCTTTTTCGATAGCTAATGACGTCACTTGTTTCACGCATGCGCGCTCCTCTCCATCTCCGCTCGTACTGTAGACTTAGAAATTGGAAGTCAGTGTACTTGAGTAGTTGTTAGCTATAACCTATAAATAATCGGATGTCGAGTATGTCGGAGGTTGTCGGCTCTTTTTCAAATTCAAAAAAAGTACTTCTTACTTTTCAGTACTTAAGTACATTATAAAACATTTACTTTGGTACTTCAACTTAAGTACTTTTGATAACGTGTACTTTTACTTTAACTTGAGTACATTTTTTAAAGATTACTTGTACTTTAACTTAAGTAACAAATGAAAATACTTTACGGTCTTTACCCACCTTTGCTGATTTCGTGTTTTGTAAGATGAAGGATATTACAAAATACTTCAAAAATTTCTGGCTCCCTGACTGTAATCTTATACCACCCTCTGATCGAATTTTTCAAAACTGATAAGTTCAGTGATCTAATGTCACCTAATTTTTAACATAACCTAACGTAACTTTACCTAACCTAATATAACCTAGCTTAGCCTAACTTAAATAAACCCAACCTAGCATTACTTTAATTAATGTAGCCTAACTGGCGAATGCATTTTATTTCAAGCGGCATTCAATTGGTGAGCTTGTCGTTTCTAAAGAATTTGGTCAAGAGGGAGTATTTTGACCTTTTCAACCTTCTTTTGTGCTCTTGAGTAAAACGATTCAGCTGCTAAGAACATATTTATTCCATCATTTGACCCATTTTCTATGCGATTTTTATAAAAAAGTGAAAATTTTTAAAGAAAATTTTAAAATTGACAGATGGAAGTATTTTTTGACTCGTATGCATTACAGTTAAGAAAAGAAATGCAAAGAATTATATCTTAAGTTGAAGGTTTCTTATATAAAAATTGTTACCTTATATACCTTATGACTTATATATGTTAGTTTGTGAACGCTTAAATAAATAAATAAGTATGGCAAAAAATGGACTTTTCTGGTTATCTTTTTATTGACCTGCTGTTTATCTTCATTAATAAAGATTTGGCGACTCTCAAGTTATATAGAAACTGCGCTCAACGCTATTGAAAGGTTTCCTAAATCCTCCATGAAGAAATATATTGCACTGAGAAAGCTTTATTTATGTACCATTAAACATTTTTTTATAGTTATAAGCGACACGAGTGGAAATTCATACGTAAGTTCTTTGTCTGTATATTCAATACACCTAAGTTGTTAGCTAGATCGATCTTTCTTTATCAAGAAATTTTAATTTTACATCTAAAATACTCTCATTCATTATTTCTTGACTGTTCAGAATTTAGTTTTTGTTTTTTAAATTTTCTTTGTAAGTAAACAAGACAAATTGATATTTGTAGCTTTTCCTAAAAATATTAACGATTAAGCCTAAGAAAAACAAAGGTAAACACTTTATAATCATGAATTATTACATACATTATCAATCATCAATATACAGAATTCCTCCCTAACGTTAAACTGTATAATAATAAAGAATCAAAATTGGTGTACATTTGGCCAGAGTTCGTCAACCAGCGTTGGCATAAATTTAAAAATAAATTAACTCAAGCCTAGTTTTGAACCACAACGACTAGCTATTCTAGCTATGCTAGCTAAAGTAAATCTTGAGGTATTTGGTTGTTTCAGTCTAAAAGCCAACTCGGTACAGTTATATGACCAAGTCATCTCAATTAGAGATGACTTGGACAGTTAATGTCCGATTAAGCTACTATAAACGCTCGGTTAGGCTAGTTTAGTGGTCTGTTCTAGTTAGTGAGAAGACAGAGTTTGGTTGGCTATTGAGTCAAAATTATTCTAAGACCGTATATGAGACCTATGAGATAATGGATACTAAAATACGTAAATGGGAGATTATATATTTCAAATGTAATAAACTCTGAATGAATTGCAACAATAAAGAATTTACGAGAATGAACCATTAAAGCTTCTGTCCAGCTTATGGCACCAAGACGGGGGGGTTTCAAATTCAACTTTCAACATAATTATAAGACATTTGACTTAAACATTTTATTAAATAAATTAACTTCTATTAAAAATCAGGAATTACCAACAAAATTCATTTTGTAACAATTTCAAAAGAAATTCATTGTCTAAATATAAAACAAAAAATTTATGTTAAATATGAGGCGTTCCGTACGACAGTGACAAGCACGCCATGGTCCCAATTTTGGACACTTTATCCTTTTCTCTTTATCATACCTATAATTTCCGACAAAATACCTTCCTAATGAGGCCAAGTTCATTACAATCGATGAATATTTGATGATTTTATGGTTATTTACATTTTTAAAACATTAATGCGCATTTTCTCGAAACTTAAATTTGGCGCGCTCGTCACTGTCGTACGGAACGCCTCAATTATCTTATTGCTTATTTTGGCAAAACCTTTTCTCTCTGTAAATCCACTATAAAGTTAAATTTAAAACAAAAGAGAAACGAATAAATAGAGTAAATAAAGGAAATGGGTTTGGAAAACAATTTCTTCATACCCGTTTATGGATTAATCTCGTGACGCCATTGATGACATCACTTCGATTGGTCCAAACGTGCCCAAAATACTGGTCACGAGGAAACTATTCCTTAGTAACTTTTCCTATAAACATCAGCCTCAGAAAAGTTCAACCTCTCATGCCTGATGCGTCTACCACTAATTTTAATTATTACTTTTAGAGTTAGGATACGTTAACAAAGTTGGTCTCACTGATGTTGTTAAACCTCCCAAACACCCGACTTCATTCTTCCACTCTAATTCTGATGATCCAAATAAGGGTTCCTCAACAACTGAACATTCTTTAGTATGTTTTCCATAAAACTAACAAATCTAAAATCGACCATACCTTCGTTCTAGAGCATATGTGTTCCACGGTTCTTTTTACAGTATCACTCATACCCTGGTGCAATGTGACAAATCTCTATACACAGTGACAATATATATATATAATATATATATATATATATATATATATATATATATATATATATATATATATATATACAGGGGCGTCACGACGAAATGTCAACTTCGGGAGCTTATAGCTGAAGTCATTCCCAATCAAAAACTTCACATAAACAGAGGTCCGATTCTTAACGATTATGGAGCTATGGATGTTTGAATGTTTAAAAATAAGAATAAGCGAACAAATAGCTGCTAAAGTTTTTATTCATGAATTTACAATAACTGTTCAAAATGACTACCCTCGGCCTCAATACACATCGCAGCTCGTCTGTGAATCGCGCGTGTATCTCGCATTAGTTCATTACGATTGTTCTTTATGAGGGCTGCAGCATCCAAAATGCGACGGAGCAATGCATCGTGTTTCCACTTTTCTCTGGTACACCAGCTCTTTCATGCGCCCCCACAGATAAAAATATAGAGGGGTTAGGTCCGGAAACCTGGATGCCAATTTTGTGCACCACCACGACCGATCCATCGACCAGGGAAGTGATCATCGATGCGTCTCACTGCAAGGCTAAAATGGAGAGGAGCTCGGTCTTGTTGGGAAGTACTCCGCTGTACCATCTGAATAATGTTTTCTTGTTTAGCCACAACTTGTTGCACCGGACGTTCAGATAAAACAGTAACGCTAGGAAATGAACAACTCTCTCGCAATCTCCGGAAAAACGTTGCTAAACACTCGGTCGATCCTGAATTCTTCGATTTGGAAAAACGTCGCTGGTATCAGCGACAGTAGCAGTAGTATTTCCATCGCAAAATTTGTAAACATACACTATATCGGCATATTCGGCATTTGAAAACGTAAAAGGTATACTGAACGCACAAAACATCAACTGCACGCTGTGAAACACAACACTCTACTGCGTAAGTTAGTTCGGTTCGGTAAGTAACTGTCAATTCAGTATAAGGTCACACATACGCATGCTTAAAATTCAAACATCCATAGCTCCATAACATTTAAAAATCGGACCTACAATATGTTCATATGAAGTGTTTGACTGGGAATGACCTCAGCTGTAAGTTCCCGACGTTATGACATTTCGTCGTGACTCACCATATATATATATATATATATATATATATACACGCCATTTAAAAAGATTACAATTCTGTTCATTTTCGTAGTGTTCCAAAATTAGGCTTTTTAATCTTGACGGAACGAGAGTGGAAATTTTAATGAATTCAAAGAATTGATTTCTAATTACTGTCAATCGTTGTGATGAGGATGGAATTTGCAATAGGATTTTAGGCTCTACCACAATATACGAAGACTAAAGTTCCTCTTTAATATCTCTTTCTTTTATCGATGATATATATATATATATATTATTATTATTATTATTATTTTTGTGTAGGAAGAGGGGCCAAGGCAAACGCCCGCATAAACGCCTCCCTATAGAAGAAGAAGAAAAACAAAATGAAGGTCCAAGGTTTTCGAGATACCTGGATACTCTGCGTTTGAAAGCTTGGAAGCCATAGACAGAGGAAAAGATGTATTGAAGAAAAGTGTTCCAGAGTTGACCGGTTGAGTAAATGAAAGAGTGAAAATACTGATTAACCCTTGCATTAAAGAGATGGACAGGAAAGGAATGACAATGAGTCGAAAGTCGGGTACGGTGTGTTCTCCTTAAAGGAGGAGGCATGCAGTCAGAGAGTTCAGAAGAGCAATGTCCGTTATAATAGCGAGAGTAAGAAGAGAGCGAGGCAACGCTACAGCGAAGAGAGAGCGATTGAAAATAGTCAGTAAGAGGCGGGAAACTGATGGGACGAAAAGCCTTTGATTCCATCCGGTCAAGTACAGCTGCGTGGGATGAGCCACCCAACACATAAGAAGCGTACTCCACATGGGGGCGGACAAAACCCCTGTATAGAGACAGCAACTGAGAAGGGGTGAAGAAACCGCGAAACAGCACACCTAATCTCTTAGAAGCTGTTTTGGAAAGAGCTATATTTCACCTTTCCTCGAAAGATCACGAGAAGAGAAATATGAAAAATGTATGATTTTTTAAAATGTTGTATGTTAATGCAAAAAAGAATATTAACAGTTATTAACAAAGTATAATTTTTAGTAAAAGTAAATACGGAATAACGAAATGGAAACGTGTTTGTCAGGAGGTGCCAATTAGTAAATTTGAAACGTTTTTAATGTAATTCTAATGCATACATCAAATGGTTCGTTAAACATAAAAGTGAGGATTAGGCTATAATCCTATATCATAACTAACCTCCTCGTAAAAGTTTTTCCCGCACTCGTTGTCATTCCCATTTCAGGATTCGTCCGGGAATGAGGAACCCGAAAGTGAGGATTTCAAAGGAAGCAATTCTCAAATGAAGTTATTCTTATTCCTACTGTAGGATTTCCCCTTTTAAGTTAGATTCATCGAAGAAAATACCCCAAAGGACCGAAATTGCGTTACAGTTCGTCTTTTTAGCCTCTCCCAAGTCAGGAAACTATTTTTCCAAATTTGGTACTCTGTGATTTATTTAATAAGTTCAAAAAGAAGTCATTTATGAATATGAAGTCGAAATATTTTTCCTCTTTCATAGAATAACAGCTAAAAAACAGAAAAGATGTTCCAGACAAGAAAAAGAAGGGAGAAAGGTTTTCTGGAAATAAGTTTAAATCTTTAATATACAGGGTGGCCCAAAAGTTCCTTTACCGAACTTTTGGTAACGATACTCTGAAGCTTTCACTAGGAAAAATATAAAAAACATATTTTATATTTATGATCTACCAAAAAATGTACACCCAAATAACGAATGTAATTGCAACAAGCATGGGAATGAATGAAAATGAAAAGCACAGGCTAAGTTAAATGTTCAAAATGGCCTCCATTCTGTTGTATACAAGCTTGACAGAGTTTATAAACACAATGACACATTTTCTTGCAAAGTTCTTGATTATTTGCCAAAGCCTCGAAATCATCTTTTATTCTGTCTTTGAGATGATCTAAACTTCTAGGTTTTGAATAAAACACTTTATCTTTCAAAAGACCCCATAGTGCGAAGTCACAAGGAGTTAAGTCTGGAGACCTTGGTGGTCATTCAACAGTTCCTCTTCTTCCACCAGATAAGGATTTTGGGGACTGTAATAAACACAATTGTACCTATTAACTTGACCATTCACTTTAAACTGAGTTTCGTCAGGTCCAAAAAACTCTGTCTCGAAGCCTTCATTATCATCACATCTTCCAACATATCATTCACAAAACTCTTCACGTCTGTCTGGATCGTCTTCATTGAGCTGTTGCAGTAGGCGCTGCTATATATATTATATATATATATATATATATACGGGTGTCAGGAAATGATTGCCCCCCCCCCTTGTAGAGCAAAAACTAGAAGAGATAGATAAAAACCGGCGAGACCACTTGAAAGAGCGTTAAAATCTGAATAAAAAAACCATTATATTCTATTCCTGTGATTTTAATTCTTACCATTTTTTTCCCCACAGAAAACCATGGCATCATCTATTTTGAACGATTCAGAGAAAAAGCGAGTTCTTGACCGCATTCGAGCTGTCACATTCGTGAAGCAAAGGAAGCTGGTGCAACTTTCATAACTCGACACTGGGTGGCTGAGAGATTAAAAAGATCAGAAGACTTTGTCAAAAGGAATGGAATAAGAATCCTGAAGATTGTGAAACAGAATTTCGAGGAGGAAGACCGGAGAAATTATCTCAAGAATCGAAAGACATTGTGCTTGCTGCATCACGGCGCCGAAAGAAGAGCTGCTCTGAGGTAGCGAAAGAGATACTTATCCGTCGTGGTAAGATAGTCAATCGGCAACTTGTGCATCAATTTCGAGTTCGCCAAGGCTTGAGTGCTTGCATGAAATAGCTAAGCCACGGAAGAGTGATCTTAATATTGAAGATCGGCTATGGTTTTGTGATTATCTTGAGGAATGGACGGAAGACGATTTCCTTCACTTGGTTTCAGCGATGAATTCTTCGTTTATGTCTCCAGAAAACCAAATTTTCAGAATGATCGGGTTTGGGCAACAACTCCTGATGAAGTCCCAGACGACCAGAAGTATCGAGAAATAGTAAAAAATCTAGCATGTGTGGGTGTTTTCATTATGTTCTCTATTCGGAAGCTCATCTGGGTTATCAAACCAAGAGGAACCAGTTGGGATGGGCCTTATTTTCGAAATGTAATTTTAGCCCAACATGTAATTCCGTTTTTGAAAGACCCGAGTGTGTTTTGGATGTTGAACAGGCAACCTTTCTTCACGACAAAGCCCCCTGTATGAAAGCACTTGCGACTCAACAACTGCTTAAGGACAATAACATTGATTTTTTTGGAAATAATGAATGGCCTGGCAATTCTCCCGATCTTAATGTCTGGAACATGTCGGATCCATCATGAAGGATCGGGTGGAGTCCTTAATGCTGGAACAACCCATTCAGAATCGGTATTCAACAGAAATTATGACTGCAAAGATCAACGAAGTCCTTGAAGAAATAAGTCATGATACCGATCTCTTGAGACACTTCTGGGATCATACCCCCGTCGATTAATGGCCGTCAGAGCTGCAAATGGGGGCAACACCCGATATTAAAACAAGTGTTTTTATTCAAAATTAAACGCTCTTTCGCGTGGTTTTGTCTGTTTTTTTCTATTCCTTTCAGTTTCTTCTGTACGGGGGGGGGGCAATCATTTCCTGACACCCTTTATATATATAGTAAAGGAATATGAAACAATACATACACAAACTAAAATTCAATAATCTCGATAAAGGAACTGTTGGGCCACCCGCCATTATCGCAACTAGGACTTCACGCTGATCAGCAAAGTTAAACGACATTGGGTTCGGGTAGTAATTGGATAGGTGAACGTCCAGTCCAGATAATGTAGCGACCTGTGGTTTGGATTCCACGTAAAGCAGTAGGTCCCCTCCATCATATAATCTTAGATGTTGCGGAGGGGTAAACAATCTCAAAAACATATATATATATATATATATATATATATATAGATATATATATATATATATATATATATATATATATATACAGAGTGATTCAATAGTCCTGCCTCAAAGATACTTATTGTATAGTTAGTTTTCAGCCTGTACTTTTGAATCACCCTATATATATATATATATATATATATACTACATTACTACAGGGTAGTTAAGTATTATACAGGGTGAGCGAAAAGTCCCTGTGCACCTGTCCACTTCCAATACAGTGCAGGTTCAGGTTCACTACACTTCTTGCAGGTGCACAGGGACTTTTCTCTCACCCTGTATTACCTTTCTCTCCATTTCATGAAAGCAAATTTCCAATGATATAAAAATCGACAACAAACTTCTTTTTTTTAACGTTTTGGACAAATAAAAAGGTTTCTTTTAGCGGAAAACTTTTTGATGACGTAAAGCAAATATATGCATATCAAACTGAACTAGTTAATTAAAAGAAAGAAGATTGGCAAAGCAAATAAATGCGGAGAAATTTCAATAAAATTCCATTTTTTGGATCGTTTTACACGATGGCGAACTCGAATGATGCAAGTTGTTTTTTTTCAAAAACATTTTGTATCACCCTCGTCAGAAATTTCCTCAACCAGAAATTGCAATTTGGTCTTTGCTTTGAGGAAACCTTGTTTAAGTTTCTGTCTTAAAACTTAATTCTTTAATACGTAGAATTTAGCGATGTTTTAGTTGATAACAAAAATAACTGAATTGCACGAAACTTGGAGTAATTTTGCAAGAAAAGTAAGTAACTTTTGACTTTCGTTCGCTTCGCTAAAGCATATTTGCCCAAGGTGGAAAATTTGGTTTCAAAATTGGTGACAGTTTTAAAGAGGTTCGCTGAATGTATGATGCATATGTTGAAATTTGTTATAGCTTCTCAGTACATTGAACAAAAATGGTTTCGTGGTTCGGTTGGTTACAGATTTGATTCATGATGCAAAGTCTCGGCTTCGACTCTCATCTTCGGCGCCGCGGTTGAAGTTCGATTGAACTCTCTTGAGAGAGAGAGAGAGAGATAGAGAGAGAGAGAGAGAGAGAGAGCGTTTACACACTTCCCCTCCGTGTGAGGACATAGAGGCTCCGAATGTTACCTGTTACACAAGACAGATCAGATTTAACTCTGTCCATGTAGAGTTACATGAATATGTACAAATTCCATGTACATGTACAATTCTCAAACTGTACACTTCTTTTCACTTCTATAATGCTCATGCAGGATTAGCCTGCTTGCGATCGACCCTGTTCCGTTATTTCTTTTTGATTTAGGCTTCGGTGAAGGAGAGATATCGCCTTACTGTTGCCATCCATTTTATTCTCACGAGCTGCCACGCTTCGTTGGTCAAGGATTTGCCTCAGCAATATACCGAACCGGTTTTCAATATTGCGATGTCAATATCATGAAGGCGACGCTGTATCGTTGATAGAAGCCAGCAACTGAGGCTCATTGAGTAATACTGTTTCCCTTTAAGCGAAGTGAAGACGCTGAAGTCAAGGGTTCGACTCCCGATAGTGCTGGTAACGATAATCCGGGAGTTAGCGCAGTGGGCAGCATTAGTTGGCCCGAGCCCTGTACCAGTTTCTAGCCTTCCTTGTTGATTCAACAGAATAAATGAATGTTTTTAGTTCTCAAACAATAATTTAATGTCCCATTCTCTGAAAAAAAACTTCTTCAGTATTTTCTGGTCCACCCTGTATATGCGGTTTTCCGAGCAAATGTAAAGTGTTTAAACGAACAAAGATCTTAAACAATTAATGTTTTTTTAACAATTATCAAACGAACACAAAAAAGTCAAGAAGATATATATATACACACACACACACACACACACACACACACACACACACACAGACAGAGGGCTGACAAAAGTAAATAGACACTAAGATGATTGTCCTCGAGAACACATGGTTAAGTTCATCAATGGAATGCCAGAACGTGCGTTCCCTTTGCATAATGTAAGGAGAAAGCAACACGATTGTAAATATATTGATTCAATGAATGTTATTATGTATTGACTTTTATTATCTAATAAAAAACTATACAAAAAAGAGAGAGAGAGAGAGAGAGAGAGAGAGAGAGAGAGAGAGAGAGAGAGAGAGAGAGTGTCTATTTACTTTTGTCAACCTTCTGTGTGATAAGTTTCCTGCAGATAACAACACTTTTAATCGTAAGCTTGATAATACATTTGTATATTAGATGTTTACATAAAGTTACATATTAACTGGAATATCTTTTCATATAATCCTATAATACAGTACAAAAGTACAGTGTCGGGGTGAAAAAAGTTCACCGAGAAACCAAAAATGTTTTAAAACGCATAAAAAAAATTACTACAGTAATCAATAATGATCGTATTTTGTTTTAGAAACTTTATTAATGTAACCCACAATAATAAAATACCCAAAGAAAAGCAAGATAATACCAATTAGTAACTCTTTATGCTTTTTAGGAATGGTATGTTTTTAGGACACTTTTTTCCCGCGATTATACATACTACTATTACGGTCAATCCCATTATAAAAAACTGAACATTTTCCCTGTATTTACCTTTATATATGCATGTAGTTTACATTTACGCTATATACTTTATGTTTTATGTTTTATGCTTTATACTTTATGTTTTATGCTTTATGCTTTATGTTTTATGCTTTATACTTTATATTTTATACGTTATGCTTTATGCTTTATGTTTCATACTTTATACTTTATGCTTTATGCTTTATGTTTTATGCTTTATACTTTATGCTTTATGCCTTATGCTTTATGCTTTATGCTTCATACTTTATGTTTTATGCTTTATGCTTTATGCTTTATACTTTATGCGTTATGCTTTATGTTTTATGCTTTATACTTTATACTTTATGATTTATGCTTCAACAAGTAATTTCATTCTCTTACGGATACATTTTGCATTTTATGGTCCTGTTTTCACGAAGAGATTCTGATCCTTTTCCTTAGTTTTCATAATTTGAAGATTTCAACTGAGCAAAAGTTGTTTTACCAAATTTAAATCAAATTTAATTCAAGAAAGGATTTAGAATAATGGATTCTCTGTAAAGTAATTTCCTCTTTCAAATTTAACTGAGATATTCACCTAAATTGGTGTATTTCATTGGCATAAAAGTTACAAATTGAATTCTTGAAACTTATTTCTCCCTAATCCTCTCTCTCTCTCTCTCTCTCTCTCTCTCTCTCTCTCTCTCTCTCTCTCTACATATATATATATATTTATTTTTTTCTTATATAAGAATTAAGAGACTAATTCCACTGACTGTGGAAAAACAATGCTCATTCTAGAGTGTTTTGTGTATATATATACCCTGCCAGGATGAAAAAATACCACCAATGGAATGGACATGTGGCACCGTCTTCTTGAAACATGATGCTCTCCAGGTGAACTTTCTATCCTCAAACGAAGGCAGGAGGTTCTAATCAAAGATGGGTATGTAACTTTGTGAATTAAGACTTCCCTCTACGAACACATGGTCAGCTTTTCTGCAGTGCCAAATGCCTGCCCACTCCGGAAACAGCACGACCATCGCACCAATTTGGTATTGAACACATCTCCACAGGTTCTCCTTACCTAGATCCGTTCTCTTCAAGCCAACTGCTGGAAACTTGATTTATTTGAGAAGACAACAGAGTAACAAAACTGATCAGACTTGTCCTTCATCTGTATGGACCACTCATATCATTTCCTCTTCTTAATTTAAAGGAGTATCCTACACAGAACTGTGTACAAAGGACGTGTAGGTACACTCCAAGTAAAACCTTCTAAATTTAGAACTTATAACTTCTTTTTGAGGGTACATTCTGGGGGAAGTTTTTTCTCTTTTTTGGGTATCAAAGCTTCTTATCAGATAATACAGTAACCTCTTTTAATGACGCATAACTTCTTTAGATAGAAGAAATCGTTTTCAAAACTTCTTTTTGGAGTGATTTGAGACAATAGAAGATAAGATTTTATGTAAAAAAAGTTGTGGGAAGTCTTTTTTTTCTGCGTAGACGGGTGGCTTAGTGGTAAAGTGACGGGCTATTACTCTGAAGGTCCTGGGCTCGAATTTCGACTGAAACTTCAGATATCAGCTATTAAGGTGCTTCTCTGGATTACCCTTGGTTGATAGTCTTTCGGTTCCCACGCAAAGCTGCAGGTCCCCTCAATCATATTACCTTTGTCGTTACGAAGGAGCTTAAACAACCTTAAACAATATTATTATTATTATTATTATTACTAGTACAGTACCCGTCGCTTCGCTGACGGTTAGCTAAAGACCCGCCCTACGTGCGGGTAGTAAAACATATCCAAGTAGAGGGCCGGAATATTTTTTGTAGTTCGAAGGCTGTTATTAGCTGTTATTAGCTAGGTTAATTGAATGGTTAGGTTAGGTTAGGTTAGGTTAGGTTAGGTTGGTTAGGTTAGGTTGGTTAGGTTGGTTAGGTTGAGTCGTGATATTTTCGTTAAAGCTTAACCTAACCTAACTTAACCTAACCTAACTTAACCTAACCAATCGTCAAGGGCGTACAGTTGACCTAACCGGGCATTCAACACCCAGGTGCACAACCTCGGGACCTAATCAATATGCGTGTGAAGTTTTATGTTTGTAACTGCTTTCATTTTGGAGCTGTGGCTGGAATAGACACACACACACACACACACACACACGCACGCACGCACGCACGCACGCACGCTGAAAGTGTGACGGACGGACGGACGGACGGACGAACGGACGAACGGACAGACGGACAGCTCTCTTTTATATTATAGTAGAGATTATTATTATTATTATTTAAATACCCTTTCACTGTCCAGCCCGTTTTCTATGGGTTTGACTCAGACGGTTTTGAACCCAAATTAAAAAATACTTAATGGAGATTGTTTTTCAGAGAGAAATTAATATATTAGAATATGCTAATTATTTCAACAAAATAAAAAACCGTGTATCACATATGATACACAAGCGTGTGAGATAGTTTCTTGTCAGCACGCTCAGGGTATCACATATGATACACTATTGAATTTGTGAAGAAATATACTTTTCTTTAGCTTCCCATTTATTTTCTTTTCAAGATTTGATGGTAAACTGACAAGATTGCATCGTTTCGCACATTATAAAAAATATAGCTAACAAATTTACATTTTGGTTCTTATTTACATAATTTATTTGCGAAATTTTAATTTATATAAATCATCAATTATTATAAATTAACTTTACAATCCACTTTGCTTATTTTTAGATTACAAATGATGATGCAATCCACTATTATTTGATATATAGTGGATTGCATCATCATTTGTAATCTAAAAATAAGCAAAATTGATTGCAATGCTTATTACGAAATGTTATGCAATCCCGTCATATATAAGAAGGCATCATCACCAATTTAGATTTAGACTGATTTGAATTATAATTAGTGAGTGATTAATTATAATTAGTGAGTGATTATTCCTTCAAAATGTCTAGAAAAAAATATACTAGTGAAAAACTGGTTCAATTGCTAAATGATTATCATATTAGGAGTGATGAAGAAAATATTGATTATAGTAATGAAGATGAAATTTGCCTTCTGAAGATGACACAACCACATCATTCACCTCAGAAGAAGAAGATGAAGCAACCAAATCTCCATGTCTACCAGAAAGTTCATCAAATACAGTGCACTAAATGTAAGTGCTTCTAAAGCACAATGGAGCATGAATTTCTCCAAAAGAGACAAATTAGCATTTACTGGAAGATCTGGACTTCAGATTCAAATTCCTTCAGATATCACCCAAATACAACTGTTTGAATATTTGTTTGATCGTCATATAATCATGCTAATGGTTTCTGAAACAAACAGATATGCACAACAATATGTTGCTGAACATCGACTTTCACGACATGCAAGAATGAAAAAATGGGAAGATGTAACAGAAAACGAAATGAGAAAGTTTATTGGAATTATTTTACTAACTGGATTGATCAAATTCCCAAGAATAGAAGATTACTAGAAAAATGATCCACTGTTCTTTCATCCACTTTTCCACCATATTCAAATGTCATATAATCGATTTTCATTGATTCTAAAGAATTGGCATTTTAGTGATAATTATAAAGCAACACCAGTGGATAGATCGCATAAAATCTCTAAGATTATGGATATGTTTTTTTTAAACATTTAGAAATTGTACATCCCTGGCGAAGAAATATCTGTTGACGAGTCTATGATTTCTCGTCGTGGTCGCCTTGTCTTTCGCCAATACAATCCAAGTAAACGTCACAGATATGGAGTTAAGATGTATAAATTGTGCGATATAAGTGGCTATGTTTGGAATGCTTCCGTTTATTACGGCACAGGATCAAGCAAAAACGCAAGACCAGGATTAGATTATTCAGGATCTATTGTCATTGATTTGGGTGAATCACTTCTCAATTGTGGAAGGTTATTTGTAGCAGATAACTGGTATAGTAGCACTGAACTGGCAAGCTATTTGAAAACCCACAACAGAATATTGTGGAACCTTGAGAAAAACCCGGAGAAATTTTCCAGAAATTTGGAAGAGAGTAAAAGTTAAAAAAGGTGAAGTAAAAGCAGCATCAAACCTTGAAGGAATTCGGATTTTCAAATATCAAGACAAAAAAGAAATCCATATAATTTCAACTTTTCATAGAAATGAAATGAAAGAATTAGAAAAACAAACCGTTCAGGAGAAAGAGTAAAGAAGCCAAGTGCCATTGTGGATACAACAGAATCAAAGGAGGTGTTGATTTATCTGATCAAATGATTGAATATTACAGCCCAGCAAGGAAAAGTATCAAATGGTACAGAAAAGTTGTATTTCAGCTAATTAGCATTGGAGTATTGAACAGCTGGGTTATCTACAATAAACTCAATGCACCCAAGCGTTACACACTTGTAGATTTTACAAAATCAATTGCATTATCTTTACTTGGAAATGTTGGTACTTCAGACGGACAACGCCTACATGAAGGTCTTCACCAACTGACACCCTATACCAAGAAAGGAAGCTGCAAAAATCACACGCAAAAGATGCGTTTCTTGCTACGAGAACATAGCAAATTCACAAAATGTTCAAGAAGCTCGACAAAAGGCCAAACAGGTATCAACTGAATGTATGCAATGCAATAAAGCTTATTGTCTTACTTGCTTCAATGAGAAACATAAACCATGAGAGTGAAATATTAAGGTTTTTTGTTGATTACAATGTCATTATTTTGATTCAATTAAAGTTTTTTTTATTTCTTTTCTATATAAAAGGCAAATTTTATGTTGAAATATATATTAGTCCTGTAATGTATATTTTTTTCCTAAAAAAAAGCTAAAAAAAATGGTACGAACATTATCTGACCATAAATTCTCATAAAAAAATTTACAAAATTACCAAAAAAGAGGTTTTCGATGAAATTTAGTCTTCTCTCATACGTCTGGCACGAATAAGAAACTATAACTGAAACGCTTTCAATCTCAAAAAATATAAATAAAAGAAAGGCTGAGTATATCACATGTGATACACGGGCGTCTCACAGAAACATTCGTGTATCATATATGATACATGGGACAGTGAAAGGGTTAAGAAATACTTAAACAAATTTTGAAGCGTCTTCAACAACTTAAACTTGTACACTTCTGAAAAGATTCCAAATCTTTTCGTCTCTTAACACCAAACTAATTCATGATTTGATTCATGATTTGATGAAGTTCTTATATTTAAGTAGATAAAATTATATTTTTTGAGAGATTTTGCCGTTTGATCGGATAACTTTCGAAATAATTTTTTCTGTTAAGAAGGTTTGTATATATGTATATATTCTGTGTGTGTGTGTGTGTGTGTGTGTGTGTATTTTTTTTTTTTTTTTTTTGTCAGGACTTTCGACTGACTTTTTAAATACGAAAAACATTATTTAAAATAATGCTAAGAAGAGATGTTAAATATAGTTTATGAACAACCTGCGTCTGTAGGGAGCTCAATAGTAACACGGAGGTCGAAGGTCCTACTCCCGGTGATACTGGTAATTTTAATAATAAGAGTTAGAGCAATGCCAATAATAATGCAATAATAATAGGAGTTAGAGCAAGTGCCAGAGGGAGGTGCCAGTTTTTGGCAGTCTTCATTAATTATTATTGTTAAGAGATGCGGAAATGGTTCTTAAAAGTAATGACTCTCAATTTCCTATACCTGAATCTTTTGTTCATTATTAAAAGCCCATTTTATGTCCTGACAGATAAACTTCACCTTTATTGTGATTCTGCGTAAGTTTTAATTTTGTATGTCCTTTAGAAACGAAAAGACAAAGTTCAGTGGAAATATTGGATCCTTAAATAAAACAATAGTGTACAAATGACCCAAAAGAAATGATATGAAGATGAACTCATCTTTTAAAACAGATGAACAAGAACTAAGGACTGGTTTAAGTGGTAACTCGTTCCGTGGTATTGATATTTCAGAACGAGACATAGTTAATGTTCCATGTAAGCCGTGAGACAAATCAGCAACAGAGATTAGTGCATGAAATGCGAGGAAAAGATGGCGATGTCATTATACATATTGTGGAGGACATCACTGGGCTACGACCTGATCCCGTATTCTTTAAAAAATGCAAACTCTGATCCCGTTCACAAAGGTGCAAGCAGAGGC